>ML375769.1:0-175184 GCA_005239525.1 Nicotiana knightiana
CGCAATATATATATATATATATATATATATATATATTACTTCATATTACAATTTTTAAGGAGGAATAAGGGAGGACTGGTGGGATCGGGATGCGCGCCTCATCAATATATGCGTTCATGTATTCTCTTCTGACTATGTATGTTATTCCAGTATTTTTGCATTTCATTTAAGGATTGGTGATAGTTGATACTGATAAGACCCCAATTCTCTGTCCGAAACCTTGATGATTTGTATTTCGGGTTCCACTGAGTTTTGAGGATCGGGTTACTGACTTTGAGTTATTGACTTGCCGTTGTTCCCTTCAATTTGTTTCCAGAAACTATTACTCTGGTGAATTAATTCTCAAAGTAAATTTACTACGTTGAATCATTTTCTTCTGTCTTGCTAAGTTGTTAGTACTATAGTGATTTAAAATAAAGGAATTCGTATTATGCTACTTTCTATGACCCTTTTTAAATTTGAACTCTCCCTATATATATATAATTTTTATACTTTATTTCAATTAGTTTTTTATTTAAATTTCCTCAATTCGATGAGATTGAATCTTACTTAAAAAGAGTTTGTAGCAAGTTTTAATTTAGTAAATCCTATATTAAAGGCAATAATTTACCCGATGTTGTATTTTATTTTGAAAGGGGTATTTTCTTCATTCAAATGAGTTCTGAAAATAACTTCATCTTTTCCTCGCCGATTTCCTAATTAGTTTAGAGACTGTAATTTACTTTATGGTATATAAATGAGACTCCTTGAACATCTTAATTGCATTTGTTACAGACATTATGTACTGGGTAGTACGTGGATTTTGTTGTGAAAAGTAAGATGGAAATATGTGGGCACAAGGTGCCATGTGTGCTAAAGGTTTGGAAATTAAGATTTGTGATATGAGGTACCGAGGATTGAGATGGTCGGGATTGTGTATTAGAAATGATATGATTGATTGAGTTAACATCACCTTCTTTATTTGAGTACATTTTTACTTGTCTGTTCCCCAGCTATGTAGGTGTTAATTTACTTGGCTATCTTTCGTAACCATCCGTGTTTCCCTTTATTGTCTCTACTGTTTGTAGTTTGATTTCCCCTGCTATTGACATTTCTTTGCTATCTTTATCTTGATAGTTTATTGTTATTAATATATTCTGTTTAATTTATTTGACCAGTAGGTGTCCTGATTGTTCCTCGTCACTACTCCATCGAGGTTAGTCTCGATACTTACTGGGCACCGCTGTGGTCTGCTCATACTACAATTCTGTACATTTTTGTACAGATCCAGGTATTTTATCGTTAGTAGCTGTGCGGATCGTTGCTGTGGAGACTCATAGTAAACATGTTGCTGTGATTTCAGGCCTCAGAGTCACCTTCTATTGTACTTATGTCCATTGTTTCCTTTTGTTCTGGAATAGTGATGTATTCATTTTGTACAATCACTCATAGAAAGACTTATGACTTGTACTAACGGTTTTGGGATTATAAATTATTTAGAGATTTCTATTTCGAAATTGTTAGAAGTTAGTAAATATTGTCGTTATTTCTGTTAATGTTAGGCTTACCTAGTCTTAGAGACTAGGTTCCATAACGACTCCTTCAGAGGGATTTTGGGTCGTGACAAGTTGGTATCAGAGCTCTAGGTTCATAGGTTCTACGAGTCATAATCAGGTTTAGAAGAGTCTTGCAGATCGGTACGGAGACGTCTGTACTTTTCTTCGAGAGGCTACAGAACTATTAGGATAATCTCCCTTCTTTCGTTCCTTATCGTGCGATATTGATTCAGCTCGAAGCATATAACTTATGTTCCTTTACATCCACTCATGTATGATATTGTGCTCTCAGTGTCCGCTATGTGCTAGTGGTTCGTGATGCTACATACGGGCTACGAGGGAGTGAGGGATGCTCAGACATTGTCTTAATGTGTCACGACCCAAACTCCGCTAAGGTCGTGATGGCGCCGGACACCATTGTCAGGCAAGCCAACACTCAATAGATAATTAACTTCTTATTTTAGTATTTTGAAAATCGTTACTTTTTATTTCACTGTATAAAGATCAAATAAAGTTACCGAGCAAACAACGATGTTTTAAATAATTCAATCGACAAATACATCCCAAAGTCATCCCAGAACCCGGTGTCACAAGTGCATGGGAAAAATTTCTAGGAAGTATACATGTGATACAATATTTGTCCGGAATACAAACTGGACAAAGAAATAAAAGTACAATACGATACATCTGAGGGAGACTCTGCCGGCTGTGGGTCGTCTCGAGAGGTGCAACACCCAAGTCCCCATATCAACCATGACACGACGCCAAGCGGGGCCACTATATATACATGTACATGTGCAATAAAAATGCAAAACAAGTGTAGTATGAGTATGAAAACAACGTGTACTCAGTAAGTATACCGCCTAACCTCGAAGAGGTAGTGACGATAGGCCGACTTTGATACTTACTAGAGGTCAATTCAATATAAACAAGGATGACACTAAGCATGGATATCATAGACAATTAACAAATAGTGATAGGAAACAACAACGTCCTCCACATTTATAAACTTTAAATCTTCGTCATTTCAGTTGAGAATTTATAATTCTAGGCCAGTAAACAGTTAAAAATCTCAGAAAGTACTCAACAAATATCAGGCGTAAGAAATGCTGAGGGTCGAACGACTCGAACCATAGATACATCTATTACCCCACTCGCGAATCGATCATGCGACGCAGTCATATATAAATAATAGAGCTACCCCGCTCACGAATCATACCTGCGACTCGGGTACTCATATATATACACACATTCAAAGAGTAAATCCGGAATTCATCAGGAAATATTTAGCCAAAGAAAGATTAATTCTCATTTTAGATGATTAGAAAATGAAGTTTAACCTACTTAAATATTTATTTACTAATTTGATGATATTGAAAAATCTAATTTTATCAACAAAATTACAAGTACAACAAGTAAAGCATGCTAGTGGATCCTAGACTACCCGGACATAAGCATAATAGTAGCTACGCACGAACTCTCGTCACCTCGTGCATACGTAACCCCCACAAATTGTAACACATATTTAATTATTTCTCCTATGGGGACAATTTCCTCTTACAAGGTTAGAAAGGAGACTTACCTCGCTCCGAAGATTCATAACCGGCCTCCAAGCCCTCCCGACGACTCATATTGATGCACCACACCCAAAACTAACCAAATAACAGGCAAACCAATGAAAATATACTCGAATACTCATAACAATTCCATTTATATAAATTTCCAACTCCGCTCGGAAAGTTGACAAAATTTCCCTCGGGCCCACGTGCCCCGATTCCGAAATTTTTTTGAAGATGAAGATTACCCATAAATTTACGAACCCAAATATACAATTCTCTCTCAGTTTCATGGTCAAATTTGTGGCCAAAATCCAAAAATATAAATTTCTAGGTCTTCTACCCAAAACCCACAATTTTCACCAATTTCCATGTATAAATCCTTATGAAATCATGTATTTAACCTAATACTTGCAAGAATTACTTACCTCATAGAAGATGATGAAATCCCCTCTCTTCAAGGCTCCAAAATTGCCCAACCAAAGTGAGAAATGAGTGAAAAATGGCCAAATCCCATCTTAAAATACACACTACCCAGACCCGACCTCCGCACCTGCGGCCTCCGGCCTCGCACCTGCGCGCCCGCAGGTGTGCCCATGCACCCGTACCTATGGCTTCCTCTTTCCCAGCCGGGATCCGCACCTGCGCTCCCTCTTCCGCATCTGCGCTTCTGCAGGTGCGGAAATAACCTCGCATCTGCGCCCCCCAGCCAAGCCAGCCAAAATCTGCATCTGCAACGCCAAAGCACCACATGCGGCCCTTGTTGCGCAGGTGCGGTCACACCAGACACCAGCAGCCTTAGCCTTTCTCAAACTTCTAGATTCGATCCGATAACCACCGGAATCCACCCGGGGCCCCCAGGACCCCGTCCAATCATACCAACTAGTTCCAAAACATAATGTGGACCTGCTCGAGGCCTCAAATCACATCAAATAACGTCGAAACAATGGATCGCAACTCAATTCAATCCTTATGAACTTTGAAATTTCCAACTTCTACATTCGATGCCGAAACCTATCAAATCACGTCCGATTGACCCCAAATTTTACACGCAAGACACATTCAACATTACAGACCTGATCCAACTTTCAAAATTAGAATCCGACCCCGATATCAAAATTTCCACTTCTGGTCGGACTTCTTAAAAACCTTCAAATTTCTAACTTCAGCCAAATGACTCCAAAATGACCTACGGACCTCCGAATTCACTTCCGATCGTGCTCCTAACACCATAATCACCATACGGAGCTATTCCTAGACTCGGAATCCCAAATGGACATCAGCAACACCGAAATGCACGTCAACCATGACTTATGAAATTTCTTCTAAAATATTAACTTCCACAATATTCACTGAAACGCTCTCGGGTTATCCAAAACCCGTTTCGAACATACGCCTAAGTTCGAAATCATCATACGAACCTGCTGGAACCTTCAAATCCTGATTCTGAGATTGTTTACTAAAAAATCCAATCTTAGTAAATTCTTCCAACTTAAGGCTTCCGAAATGAGAACTTTCTTTCTAATTCGACTCCGAACTTCCCGAAATTCAGTTCGGACCACACCTACAAGTCATAATACCTGAAATGAAGTTGCTCATGGCCTTAACTCTCCAAACAATGCACTAGATCTCAAAACGATCGGTCGGGTCGTTACACAACGTGTCGTCCAGACTGAAGATATAGGGGTATTGAAAGATTATTCAGTTTTTCACATGAAGGTGCAACGGGTTCCGCCATCTGGCGGATGAGTACGAGATTGGGAAGGTTTAATTGGTTGACCAGTCATCGAGATTGTGGTAGGGTCACGGTATAGATGTTGATTGAGGATAGTTGGTGGTATTAGAGAATATGTGGTTCATATGAGATTTCTACTCAGTAGAAGGTACATATTGTCATTCAAGACACTGAAGAAAGCGAGTTTGACAGTTATGAGAATGGACATGCGCTTAGTGGATGAATTAAGTACCTTGTTTGGTGTTGTCGAGCTGTGAAGGTTAGTTTTGTGGATCATCAGATGTTGTTTTTTATGGCTTCAGGCCAAGTGGGGGAGTCCACTAGCAGTATTTAGATTGCAGAGTGATGTGCTACCTCAGTTTTGGCCTAAGAAGTGTATATATATGGTGTTGCAAGGTTCCCGAAATTTGTATATGACTAAGAAATGAGATCTTGCATGGGATGATGTTGGGACTTACGGTGTTTCTACGTCATTAATGTATTTCATTTCAGTGTAAAAAGGGAGTCGGAGAAATAGCTTCAGATTCATAGAAGGTCTATTCTGCGTGGGCATATCGGTCGGGGAATCATGGTGTGCTTCAAGGGAGATACGTTGGTTTATGAGTTGTTGGGCTACATGGCTTGTAATATGATTTTCTGCAATGAGTTTTGGTTGGGGTAGTTGTGTATCGATAGGGAGAAGTGTTACCTCAGAGGAAAGACTAGGAGTAACTGAAGAAGTCAGCTCAGTGGTGTTGGGTCAGCATAGCAATGGAAGTAATTAGTCCTTTTTAATGGGAATTCCCTACTGGCATTTGTGGCAGTGTTCTTAGGTTGGACGATTTATGTGGCTCGATTGAGTTGGGAATATGCGGTCTTAATGGTTTAGTTGCATGCGGACGAATCTCGGAGAGTTCTCGATGGTTTCAGCCACGGCTTGAGTCGGCTGGCTGCTATGGGCATAAGGAATATATTGTACATTATGGTTTTCTCCTGGATGTATATCAGAAGTTAATAGAAGGTTGGTATTATTTGATATCATATGTAAAGAATGTGCATTTGAGGAACACCCTTGAGTTTTGGTTTGCGGGTGCGTGGCTAGTGGTATGGTGATTACTAGGTTTTGAGGCTTTTGAGGTTCAGGTTTTGTTACGCGGCCGGAAAATCTATATGGGTGCTTCTGTAAAATGATGGGGTGTGAGTGATGTATCAGCCACTCGATTAGCGTAGTTGAGTTCGGGTATGGTAATTTCGGTACTTCTAAGGTTTTGGGAGTAGATGTCCCCTTATACGGGCTATTTCTTATATGCGGATTGTGAAGGCATGTTGAGAATGGGATAACTGATAGCATAAATTATCGATAGGTTTCTATAGACTTTTGGGAGGATATTTACCTATTTGGGAATGATCAAGATTTGGGTTGGGGGCTATTTGAAAGCTCAACGAGAATATGTATTTTATATCAGGTCAAGTTTGGGCGCTCTTGTGAGATTGTTATCACGGTTATGTTACCAGGCAGAATGGATATTATTTGTTCTCCTGGCCTATGTTATGTGCTATTATCTTATGACGTGATGGGCTGTGAGGTTGTATGATTATTCTCCACGCATGTTGTAATTCCGTTCATGCCTTATGGCGATGTGAGAGAAATGGCCCCTCGTGATGTTAATTGGTTCATTGCACCTTAGTTCTGCTTGTTTTCTTCCATGTTTTGTTAATTCTATTGATTTTCCCACAGTTATACTTGTGCACTCTACTGTGTTTGATATCAATATCCATGTGATCAGTGAACCCGATCACTTTGGCTTGATGAGTATCTGGGAGTGGGCTGCACGCCACAACAGATGTTATGTGGGATACCCTTTCCTTGTGTTTATCTGGTGTTTTGTTTTTCCTCTATGCGATGATTTAATGAAACTTTACTTTTTTTTGTTACACATATTGTACTTGTTAGATAATCCGTATACCTTGCTTTCCTTCTATTTGTACTGCATAGCTGAGTTATTGCTGAGTTGGTCTACGAGTTGTGTGGCATGAGAATCCGTGTGGTTTCGTGATGAGCTGTTAGTTGTGCTGCTTGTATTGGCTCAGATGAGGTTCTTAGACCTGAGATTCGCACTATCGTATTGGGGGTGAGGAGTGTTTGGAAGTATGAGGTTGTTTCTGCTAAGATTTGGGCAATGGCCCTTGACGGATGAGAGAGCTTCTTGACTTGTTGGCTGCATGGGAAGTTATGAGTCCCTGCATATTTCTTTATTATAGGCAGTGTTGTGGAGGTCCGTAACAAGGTTCTATTCAATGTGAAGTGTATTACCGACGTCCAAAATATTATTTGGGCAACTATGGTGGTCAGAAGTTATTTCTGCGGGCATTTGATTGAGTGGAACATCGTGTGATTGTACCCTTGGTTGGAATTATGGCTCGATTTGGCTTGTTCAGGTTATACAATGAGATGATGCGACATCCGAGTCCTATGATGAATTTCAGATGTTGAGATTTGGATCTATCCTAAGGTTATGGACTAAGGATGAAGTGAGATCTTCGGTTAAATTATGTTGTCAGTCCTACATAGATTTGGGTGATGGGGAATCACCCCTGAGTTTATGCATGGTGAGCTCATGTAGTGGTTTGATGTCTTTGGAACAACTCTTGGCACGTTCGAGGATGAACGTATGTTTAAGTGGGGGAGAATATAATGACTCGACCGGTCGTTTTGAGAATTTGCACTTCGCTCGATAGTTTGGGGGCACATGTAGCTCCGTATGATGTATTAGAACTTGTGTGTAAAATTTGAGTTCATTCCGAGTTGATTTGATATGTTTCGGCGTCGTTTCTTCAATCATAAATGATATTATATTGAACAAATGAGCTCCAATTTCTTTTTTGATTAAGCATTAGATCAGTATCATAATTACGAACCCGTAGCAAAAAGAATCGTCGAATTTGGACATCGTATGAGGATCTTATGGTCATTTTACTAAGAATTAGGTTGCCAGATTTTTCAGATTAATTACGGAATTGCTACTGACGGCGTATGTAAAAATCTGCACTATTTGCAAATATTAAAATCTACATATCTCATTTATTATAAGGTCAAATTGAGTGATTCAAAAGCCTAAATTGACTAGAATTTCACAAGGAATCCATTGGAGTCATAAAACGCGAGTCTTGGGGTCGTTTGGCATGAGAAACGAGGCTAAATAGCTGGCAGAAAAATATATAAAACAAGAGTTTGTTCATTCGGACATATTTTGAGTTGGGGAGCTTGGATTTGGGTGATTTTGAAGGAGATTTTCACCATATGGATTGGGGTAAGTGTTCTATACTCAATTTTGGTTATATTTCATGAATCCATCTTCGTTTTTTGGATTTTATTGATGATTTGAAAGTGAAAATGAGGGAGTTAGGGCTTGAGTTTTGGAGAATTTGAGGTGAAGATTAGAGGGACCAAACGGAGTGAATTTTATATCTTTAGACTTGGGAGAGAATGAGGTTTCTAATTCTGTCATTTTAAATGGTTTCGAGACGTGGGCCCGGGGGCCAGGTTTTTGGCTGATTTTGTATTTTTGGCATATCTTGTAGTTTTTATTTTGGAATTCGATTTGTTAGCCTATGTTGATGGTATTAATATGATTATGTTTAGATTCGGAACTTTTGGAAACCGAGTCCAGAGACGAGGGCATCCCGGAGTAGGATTTTACACTATTGAGGTAAGTATCTTGCCTAACCTTGTGTGGGGGACTTCCCCTTAGGATTTGAGTCCTCTGTGTTAATTGTAGCCCGTGCATGCGAGGCAACGAGTGCGTGCCCGGTCTTATTTGTGAAAAAATTTTCTTTAGGGTTCTTAGGTCCTTATGTTCATTAAGCGAGAAGTTTTCTGATATAATTGAATTTCATATTTGCTAGTTTAACCTCTACATGCTCTATACATGTTGTTATCTTTTCTCTAACTCGTACTTGTTATTTGGCCCTTATTTTTCTTAATTGAAGTGATTTCCTTCCTTAATATTTTGATACTTCTTAATTGTGACTTCCTCTATGGCTCTGTGCAAATATGCTACATGTTCAATTGTTGTGGTTGCCGGTGAAGTTATCACGTTTCTTACCTGCCTCGTTGTCCTTGTGAAGGTTGTTGTATTCCTTTGATTTTTTTATGATTCTCTTGTTGTCGTGTACATATACTCTTGGTGGTAGAAATTCTTGTAATTGAGTTGTTGCTGATTTAAACTATGTACGGTGGTATCGGGTTGTGCGCCGCAACAAGAGGAATAAGGGTGATCTATTGAGGATGAATAAGAGTGAAATGTGATTGTCTGGTGGGATCGGGTTGCACGCCGCAAAAAGGAGTAATAAGGGTGGACATGTGAGATCGGGTTGCACGCCGCAATAGGAGGAGTAATGGTGATATATTGAGGAGTAATAAGGGTGGACTGGTGGGATTGGGTTGCACGCCGCAACAAGGAGTAATAAAGGTGAATACCCATGTTATTACCAATTATATATATGTATTATTTACTTTTATTATAATTGTTGAGGAGGAATAAGGGAGGATTGGTGGAATTGGGTTGCACGTCGCAACATATATATATATATATATATGTATATATATATATATATATATGTATATATATATATATGTATATATATATATATTACCTACTTTTATTACAATTGTTAAGGAGGAATAAGGGAGGATTGGTGTGTGAGACCCCATGTGTTTTTTTCTCTCTTCTCGTACGTAATATACGTAACGTGGCGTGGTTATATAAGGTATATATGATTGGGTATATCACATTGAGAGAATAAGACTAAAAATGTGTGGTAATATCAAGGAACAAAACTAAAGCTTTAGGTAAAAGGAATCCCTTAAACAAAGGTTCGTGGTTAAATAAATGACTCGGGTAGCACCCCGCGCGTTCGGATGGTTTAAGTTAACTTGCACCTGTGGGATAAGACTAAGAGTGTCTAATATGATAAGAATAATGTGTTANTTTTATGGGACCCACAACCTACCGAATCGAAGATCTACGAGTCTAGTTCACAACCAAACAAACCTCATATCAAACCAACATCGTAGTAAGAAGTTATCACTATTTTACCACGGATTGTCCGGGCTGAAATCGGGTCGCAAACCGGGTCGGGATCAAACAAGTAGTATAAGTCGGAAAATCCGACTTTTAAGACCCCAAAACATTTCATCTTCGTCCCAAAACAGTGAGAAAGCTGAAGAGAGGGTTCCATGGTGTTCTTGAGTGATTAAGGTGTGTTTTTAACGATTTCTATCGTTAAAGTTTGCCCCCGTGCCTAGAAACGCAATCTCTACGCTTTGCAATCATTTTCTCCTTCTATTAGCTGTGTTTGGAGCTATTTTTGGAAGATATATATATATATATATATATAGGAATTTTTTGTTCTTGCTAGTTCTTCAAGATTTATACTTGGTTTGCCAAGGTAATCACCTTCGGACTCTTTTATGATCATTTTTACAAAGTTCTACGGATGTTTCGTCAAGTTAGGGTTATATGGAAGATCTGCCGATTTAAAATCAATTATGAACTGTTTATAGCTACGTATAAGCTGCATATATATAGTGTTTTTGAAGATTAGGATGTAAGGAACAACGTTCGTGAAGGAACTACCGACATTCTGACGTTCGTTGGAAAGATATGTTAAGGCTAAGCTCCATCCTTCCTTTTAGCACGAATTCTGAGAAATTCCAAAAACGCCAAATGTGGTATTTTACTATTCTATTGCTAGGAAGACCTTCTGAGAAAGGCATTGGGATCGTAGCTGAAGTATTTTCATGATGCTATTAGGTTGATATTCCACTCGTTCGGTTAAATAGTGTATTCGACATCTATATATGTCATTTTGTCGGCTTTCTTAACTATATGTCCATATATAGGAATTCTTAGTCGTATTTGGGTTGTGTGACTTAAAAATAAAGGCATTTAGTATTTGCGATCAGTCCTTCTTCCTTGTTAAAGTGTATTTTAAAATATCTAAAGTGATACGTCGATTTCCAAAAGATCTCAAATATAATTTTTAAGTTTAAACTACTAAAACACTTGATTTTTTTGAAATGCTTTCTTTTACTAATTATCAAGAAATCAGGTATAAGGACTAAGTGAAGCACCTTAACATTTTTATGAACATCTTCAGAGTTAAGTTATCTTTCTAAAAGTCAAGTTAAGTTTTCAAGCTTATTCAAAAAACATATGAGGTTCACCGAGACATTTGTATGCGATACGAAGGTGATTATGAGATTATGAGAGCAAGAGTACCAATGAGCCAAGATTGGCTAAGTTCTTGTTATGGCCTATTATGTGCATTCAAAGTTCATATCATACATGGCATATTATGCATGGACTTCGAGCTATAATCGGAGGTAAGGGGCCTATTTGCCCGAAAGACTATATATATTGTACAGATGGCCACAGGTTGGCAATATGATACCGGTTAACTACCGGGAGAGATCGCCATTGCTAGTATTTGGTTGGGCATGTCATGCATTTGCATCAATATATATGTATTCACGACATATGATTATACGAGCATACCATGCATATTTGATTACTTTGAAGTCGGATGTCGGCCATGGAGGCTATCATAGTTTCAGTGTCAGGTGGTATCTCTATTGCCCTTTTTACATCAGCTATGTATGATTCTACTTTCTGCCTTACATACCAGTACATTTTTATTCGTACTGATGTCCCGTTGCCTGGGGACACTGCATTTTTGTTTTGTGCGTGCAGGTCCAGGTAGGGACTCTGATCAACCCCTCCGCTAGGATTTCGGGGTTCAGCTATGAGTTGGTAAGCTCCACCTCTTCTTGGAGCTTCAATAAGATGGTCACTTTTGTTGTATAGTTTGGGTATAGTCGAGGCCTTGTCCCGACAGCGCTTATGACACTCTTAGAGGCTATTGTGGACACAGTATTCTGGGTTTCTTTTTGCAGCTTTCGGTCTCCAGCCCATAGTCTTGGCATGTATATATATGTGTGTAGGCATGTATGTCTTCAGTCACGGCCTCGTCGGCCAGCTAGTACTTTATTATTTTGGCTTGTCTACCTTTGTTTATATGGCTTATTATTATTATTATTCAGGTCATGACCTTAACGGTCCAGGCTTAGTATTTCAGATGTTGTGTTGTCCTATCTGTTGAGCCCCCTGTTTAGTTAGTTAGTATGTTTAGTGGCTAACTCGATCAAATACAGTATCGAGTGCCAGTCGTGACTCCCCTAGTTTGGGGCGTGACAAACTTGGTATCAGAGCAGGTCATATCCCAGGGAGTCCACAAGCCGTGTCTAGTAGAGTCTTGCTTATGGGTGTGTTGTGCACCACACTTATAATCAGGAGGCTATGAGGCATTTAGGAATGGTTACGTTTCTTTCAATTAATAGATCGTGCTATAGAGGGAAGTTATAAAAACATATGAAATCTAAATCGTGCTTTGTGTTTCTTATCTAACAGGCTACCCACGCTCAGGAGATGACACAATGAGAGATAGGTATGGATCCGGGGGAAAGTACCAGTCGTTTCCCACTGGGTCAGAGGGATAGATTTCCCTTAGAGGCACACAGTGAGTCTCCAGTACCCCTAGTTTCACCTTCCCCGGCACTTGTTGGAGCTCAGGGAGATGCAATACCCCCAGCCTCACCAGTTTCATTGGTACCTGAGGCAGCTAGAGACACAGGACCTCCAACACCTGTTGTTCCCCCATCAGAGACTAGGGAGCAGGGGATGAGGGAGGCAGTTCAGTTGCTAACTAGGATGGTTTCTATTCACGAGAGACAGCTAGAGTCGGGGGCAGATGCCCAGAGAGATCGGACAGGAAGCTCGATGGTACGAGAGTTTCTTCACTTGGCCCCTCCATTATTTACAGGATCCGATTCCGCTGAGGATCCCCAGGACTTTATAGACCATATGTATAGAGTATTGAGGGTGATGCATGCCTCTGTCATCGTGGCTGTGGAGTTGGATTCTTTTCGACTACGTGATGTATTTGTTCTATGGTATGAGGCATGGGAGAGATCTAGAGGACCTGATGCTCCGCCAACAGAATGTGAGGACTTCTCTGAGGCATTTTAGCCCATTATTTGCCATGGGAGGTTTGGGAGTCCCGTCTTGACCAGTTTCTTAGCCTGAAGCAGGGGGATATGAGTGTGAGGGATTATAACCATAAGTTTAATTCTTTGGCGAGGTATGCACCAGATATCATACGATTATGAGGGCTAGAGTTCATCATTATGTAGATGGTTTAGGGGATCATCTGATTAGAGACTGTAGGGTAGCATCCCTATCAGATGATGCAGATATTTCCCGCATACAGGCTTTCGCTCAGACTACAGAGGACCTTTCCCGTTGGATTCGTGATACTCGCAGGGATAGGAAGCAGAGTAAGAGGGATCGTACTATGGGGTCTTATAGGGAGCCACGGGGTAATTTTTGGCCCCCACTCCATCGATATCCACCTCGTTCAGAAGGTAGTTTCCCACCACAGATACAGGGCCAGCAGTTTGATCGCTATATTCAGTCAGGACCGGGGCAGAGCTCAGGCCAACCTGAGGGCCGTCGACACGAGCGTTCCGCATAGATGAGACAACCTACTCATCCATGTACTCAGTGCGGTAAGCTGCACACCGGGCAGTGTAAACAGGGTTCAAGTGGATGTTATCATTGTGGGCAGACATGACATTTTATTAGCTGGTGCACGGGGTTAGGCAGAGGTGCACCAACTCAGCCTTCAGGATCCACAACAGCCTCTTCTCCCTCAGTCCGTGCTCCCCGACCAGGTCCACCGTCTACTCAGGGCCGTGGTAAGGGGAGAGGTGGAGGAAACACCTCAGGTTCTAGTGATGGCCAGAACCGCTTTTATGCACTCACGGGTCGACAGGATTCAGAGGCATACCCAGATGTTGTCACAGGTATATTGACAATACATTCTCATGTCATTTATGCCTTGATAGATCTCGGCTCTACATTTTCATCTATTACTCCATCTATTGCTAGTAAGCTTGAAATGAGATCTGAGTTGTTGCCACAGTCAGCTGAGGTGTCTACGCCAGTTGGCGACTCTATTGTAGCTAATCACATCTATCGAGGTTGTACAATGTTAATTAATGACCGTCCAACTTCTGCTGATTTAGTTGAATTGGTTATGCTAGACTTCGATGTCATTATGGTTATGGATTGGTTCGCATCTTGTTATGCTAATATGATTGTCGTACAAAGTTGGTCCGATTTCATTTTCCTGGTGAGCCTATCCTTGAATGGAAAGATAATGCAGCCATGCCCAAGGGTAAGTTTATTTCATACCTTAGGGCTCAGAAGTTTATTGCTAAAGGCTGTATATACCATCTGGTTCATGTCAGGGATATAGATAAGGAGCCACCAACTCTTCATTTGGTTCCTATTGTGAATGAATTCCCGACGGTATTCCCTGACGAGCTTCCGGGAATTCCCCCCGAAAGGGAAATCGATTTCGCTATAGATTTGCTTCCTGATATGCAGCCTATATCAATTCCTCCCTACAGAATGGCTCCTGCAGAGCTAAGGGAATTGAATGAATAACTAAAGGACTTGCTTGATAAAGGCTTTATTAGGCCAAGTACATCCCCATAGGGTGCTCCGGTGCTCTTTGTTCGAAAGAAAGATGGATCCTTGCGGATGTGTATTGACTACATGCAACTAAATAGTCACTATCAAGAATAAGTATCCTCTTCCATGGATTGATGACCTATTCGACCAGTTACAAGGTGCCATATGTTTTTCGAAGAACGACTTGCGATCCGGTTATCATAGCATTTAAGACGAGGTATGGCCATTTTGAATTCCTTGTCATGTCTTTCGGGCTTACAAATGCCCCAGCAGCCTTTATGGATCTTATGAACCGGGTATTCAAACCATTCTTGGATGAATTTGTGATTGTGTTTATTGACGACATCCTAATATATTCACGATCGGAAGCCGAGCATGCGGACCACTTGCGAGCTGTATTACAGACTCTCCAGGACTACAAGTTATATGCTAAATTCTATAAATGTGAATTTTGGCTAACTTCTGTAGCTTTTCTTGGTCAGGTTGTTATCGGCGATGGTATCAAGGTTGATGGCCAAAAGATTGAAGTTGTGATGACTTAGCCGAGGCCCTTGAATCCGACAGAGGTTCATAGATTTTTAGGCTTGGCAGGGTATTACCGAAGGTTTGTAGAGGGATTTTCCTCTATCTCTGCACCATTGACGAAACTGACACATAAGGGAGCTAAGTTTCAGTGGACTGAAGTATGTGAACAAAGTTTTCAGGAGCTAAAGAAAAGGCTTACTACGGCACCTGTCTTGACTCTTCCGGATGGAACCCAGGGTTATGTTGTATATTGTGATGCCTCGAGAATTGGCCTAGGTTGTGTTCTTATGCAGCATGGTAAGGTTATCGCGTACGCCTCCAGACAGTTGCGGAAACATGAACAGAACTATCCTACGCACGATCTTGAGTTAGCCGCTGTTGTCTTTGCCCTAAAGATTTGGCGGCATTATCTATATGGGCTTCATATTAATGTTTTCACCGACCACCAGAGCCTTCAGTATTTATTTAAATAGAGGGATCTGAACCTACGACAAAGAAGATGGCTAGAATTACTAAAGGACTATGATGTTGATATTTTATATCATCCCGGCAAAGCTAATATTGTTGATGATGCCCTTAACCGGAAGTCCATGGGCAGTCTAAGCCATGTTGAAGCTAATAAGGTCAAGATGACCAAATATATATGCCAGCTAGCTAGTTTGCAGGTGCGTTTGGTAGACGCAGAGGATGGACGCATTCTCGTTCAGAATACGGCAAAATCTTCTTTTGTTACTAAAGTGAAAGAGCGACAACACGAGGATCCTAAGCTTATAAAACTGAGGGAAAGTATTCCACAGCTGCGACAAACTTTATTTGAGCTAACTGGAGATGGATTTCTTAGATACCAGGGCCGCTTATGTGTACCGATAGTTGAAGAGCTCCGCGCCAAGATTCTTTCGGAGGCCCATTATTCTAGATATGCAGTTCACCCAGGAGCGAAAAAAGATGTATCGGGACCTTCGACAGATCTATTGGTGGAAGGGAACGAAAAAGATATTGCGGAGATTGTATCCCAATGTCCCAACTGCCAGCAAATTAAAGCCGAACACCAGAGGCATGGAGGCCTAACTCAGTATATTGAGCTTCCATTGTGGAAATGGGACATGATAAATATTGATTTCATCAATGGTTTGCCTCGCACTCCACGGAGGTATGATTCTATTTGGGTAATTATTGATAGGCTTACAAAATCTGCTCATTTCCTGCCAGTCAGAACGACATATTCAGCCGAGGATTATGCCAAGCTTTACATCCGAGAGATTGTTCGCCTTCACAGAGTGCCATTATCTATTATCTGTGATCGAGGGGCTCAATTTACAACACATTTTTGGAAATATTTTCAGAAGGGTCTAGGCACACAGGTAAATCTTAGCACTGCTTTTCATCCGCAAACGGATGGACAGGCAGAGCGTACTATTCAGATATGTTACGTGCCTGCGTGCTAGATTTTAAAGGAAGTTGGGATGATCATCTACCTCTTATTGAGTTCGCTTATAATAACAGCTTCCAAGCTAGTATTTAGATGGCTCCTTACGAAGCACTATACGGGCGGAAGTGTAGATCGCCGATTGGTTGGTTCGAGGTTGGGGAAGCAGAGTTGCTAGGTCCTAATTTAGTCCATCAAGCAATGGAAAATGTAAAATTATTAGAGACCGGCTGCGTATAGCACAAAGTCGGCAGAAATCTTATGCAGATGTTTGACGACGAGACTTAGAGTTTGATGTAGAAGATTGGGTTTTCCTGAAAGTATCACCTATGAAGGGCGTCATGCGATTTGGAAAGAAGGGGAAGCTCAGCCCCAGGTATGTTGGACCGTATAAGATTATTCGGAGGATTGGTAGGGTGGCGTACGAGCTTGATTTGCCTTCAGAATTGGAAGCAGTCCATCCTGTGTTTCATGTATCTATGTTGCGGAAGTGCATTGGAGATCCTTCACGTATTACGCCCATTGAGGATATTCACATTGCTGAAGACTTATCTTATGCAGAAATACCAGTAGCTATTTTAGATCGGCAG
This sequence comes from Nicotiana knightiana, assembly GCA_005239525.1. Classification (NCBI taxonomy): domain Eukaryota; kingdom Viridiplantae; phylum Streptophyta; class Magnoliopsida; order Solanales; family Solanaceae; genus Nicotiana; species Nicotiana knightiana. Next base: position 16,946 of record ML375769.1, read on the forward strand.
GTAAGAAAGCTTCGAACTAAAGAAGTGGCTTCCGTGAAAGTGTTATGGCGAAATAACAACATCGAGGAAATGACCTGGGAAGATGAGGAGGAAATGAGGAAGAAGTATCCCCACCTANGGTTATTTTAGATCGGCATGTAAGAAAGCTTCGAACTAAAGAAGTGGCTTTCGTGAAAGTGTTATGGAAAAATAACAACATCGAGGAAATGACCTGGGAAGCTGAGGAGGAAATGAGGAAGAAGTACCCCCACCTATTTACGACTTAAGGTGAGTCAAATTTAAATAATTGGCAATTATTTCTTTACAGCAACCTAATTCAATTTTAAATGACTTGAAAGTGCAATTTAAATTTCTTATTGCGAGATAGCTATACAAAGCCTAGTAGTTGGAATCTTTAGAATTTTATTTATGATTTGCAAATGTAACAAATATAGCCTCGCAAATAACGCATTAGCAGGAAAAAAAAATGAAACCAAGGAATTGACTTGACCCATTCGCGGACGAATGTTCTTAAGGGGGGATACTGTGAGACCCCATGTGTTTTTTTTCTCTCTCTTCTCTTATGTAATATACGTAACGTGGCGTGGTTATACAAGGTATATATGATTGGGTATAGCACATTGAGAGAATAAGACTGAAAATGTGTGGTAATATAAAGGAACAAAAACTAAAGCTTTAGGTCAAAGGAATCCCTTAAACAAAGGTTCGTGGTTAAAGAAATGACTCGGGTAGCACCCCGCGCGTTCGGAAGGTTTAAGTTAACTTGCACCTGCGGGATAAGACTAAGAGTGTATAATATGCTAAGAATAATGTGTTATGAGGTATTATAATATCACACTGGTCACATGTTAATTTTTGGAGTCAAGCAAGTTGCGAAATAAAGGTCGGCAAAAGTTATCGTAAATTTCTCTAATAAATTTCTAAACTTTGGGTCAAATGTATCAGATCATTTATCCCAATATATAAAGAGTTATGGGACCCACAACCTACCAAATCGAAGATCTATGAGTCTAGTTCACAACCAAAAAAACTCACATCAAACCGACATCGTAGTAAGAAGTTATGACTGTTTTACCACGGATTGTCCGGGCTGAAATCGGGTCGCGAACCGGGTCGGGTCAAACAAGTAGTATAAGTCGGAAAATCCAACTTTTAAGACCCCAAAACATTTCATCTTCGTCCCAAAACAGCGAGAAAGCTGAAGAGAGGGTTCCATGGTGTTCTTGAGTGATTAAGGTGCGTTTTTAACGATTTCTATCGTTAAAGTTTGCCCCGGTGCCTAGAAACGCAATCTCTACACTTTGCAATCGTTTTCCCCTTCTATTAGCTGTGTTTGGAGCTATTTTTGGAAGATAGGAATTTTTTGTTCTTTCTGATTCTTCAAGATTTATACTTGGTTTGCCAAGGTAATCATCTTCGGACTCTTTTATGATCGTTTTTACAAAGTTCTACGGATGTTTCGTCAAGTTAGGGTCATATGGAAAATCTGCTGATTTAAACTCAATTATGAACTGTTTATAGGTGCGTATAAGCTTCATATATATAGTGTTTGCGAAGCTTAGGACGTAAGGAACAACAATCGTGAAGGAACTACCAGCATTCAAACGTTCGTTGGAAAGGTATGTTAAGACTAAGCTCCGTCCTTCCTTTTAGTACGAATTCTGAGAAATTCCTAAGATGCCAAATGTGGTATTTTCCTATTCTATTTCTAGGAAGACCTTCTGAGAAAGGCATTGGGATCGTAGCTGAAGTATTTTCATGATGCTATTAGGTTGATATTGTGAGTAGTGATTTTACCACTCATTTTGGCCTCTTTTCATTAGACTTTTTATTGTTCAATGATAATTTGAGGTTGTTATTAGTGTGTAATTGCTTAATTTTCAGGGAAGTGATGCCGTGAAGTGGATGGTGTTGAATTGGAATGAAAGCATAACTAAAAGGGGTGAAAATTGCACAAAATTCTTCAGTGATTTCGCACCTGCGGACTTTAGGTCGTAGGTGCGACCTTGCACCTGCGAAGATATGAATGCACCTGTGAAGACCAGCCCAGCCACACAAAAGTCGCACATGCGAAATATATTTTGCACCTGTGATCCCGCAGGTGCGACCAATTATCCGCCCCTGCGAAAAATGACACATGCTTCAAAAGCTCGCACCTGCGAGCAGACTTCCGCTCCTGCGGAGTCGCACCAGCGAGGATTCTTCTGCAGGTGCGATTATCGAGCATCTGATCTGGACAAGAATGTAAAATCACATTTTACCATCCCCACTCTCATATACTCGACCTAGCAGTCATTTTTGGGTATCTTTGGCTGAGGTTAAACAGATCTTTGGCTTTGTAAATATAATTTTGTGGAGAGAAGAACAAGTCTTGAAACTAGGGTTTGCACACATACTTGGGATTTGAAGATTTCACTCTTGTGGTTAAGGATTTCTTACCCATTTATGTTTGTTTCTTCATTTCCTTGCTTTGTATTGAATATTTAAGTGTGTAGTATTTCTTTCCAACACTAGTTCTTGTTTATGGAAATATTCATGTTTAAAGTGTTGATTAAATACCTTGTTGTTCTTATGTATTGAATGATTTTTCATCTTTTATGAAGTGATTTATTGTTACTTTAATTATTCTTATTCTTTAATGTTTCCAAAGGGATTAGCTAACCCTAGGACTCGCCCATTAACTCCGAATTAATTTTGGAAAAGATAATTTGGGGTTGTGAAAGATTAATTAACAAGAACTTGAGGCTTTAACCCTCATTTTATTGATTCTACCTAGGGATAGGATTGAACTACTTGTAGCCATATCCGGTTGTGCGTAATCTCTTGATTGGGTTAGGAGTAATTCAATTAGGAAGTCTTATTAGTCTTTGGAAAAACAAATTTAGAATTATTATCCATGGCTAATTAACATAAACTCGCTCATATATGTAAAATCGTGAAATACATTGGATCGTTACTTGAGTGTAATTCCCGAAGCATTCATACTTGTTGCCATTGATCATTTTACTTGTTTTCTAGATTAGTTTATATTTTCGCATTTAGTTATAAACACTTTTCAAAACCCAAAATCTTATTTGTTTGGCATTGGCGATAAGTGATAATTCTCTTGCATTCCTAATCGCCCTCATATTGGTCTCTGTGGGATTCGACCCCAACATTGTTGGGTTACTATATTTGACAACGATCGCTTACACTTTTCTAAGGTGTAAATTGAGCGTATCAAATTTTGGCGCCGTTGCCGGGGAACAATTGGCGTAACTTAAGTTGTTGGAGAAGTAAGCTTAAGTGCTTTGATCCAAACTTGTGAATATTTGTGTAATTATTTTTCTTGTTTATTTTCTTAATTTTTTTTTTTTTTTAAAAAGAAAAAATTATGGCTTCACATAATGAAAATTGGTTGGATGGTAGTTGTTCATACTTTGATGACCCTTTTCCTTATTGTGGAGGACCACACTCATGGAAAAATTATTTAAATTCTCCCGGGGATGGATTGTGTGCACAATCTCAAACCCATGAGTGGAGTATTTGTGATAGGTGTGGTATCCAAAATGGTCATTAGGATGATTGTGTATATTTGTCCGGCCCTTCCCCAAGCCCCGACTATGATGATTCTACTTTTTGTGATGGAAATTTTAGGGGTGAAGAAGTGGAGGAAAGTGAGCATGGTAGAACTGGAGAGTTCAAGCTCATGTTGGAGTGCTTACTTGAAGAAGGGAACCGTGAGCAAAATGCCTTGGAAGAACTTTTGGAGACTAGTCTCCAAAATGATTTGGCACTCGAAAGGTTACACTCACAAAAGGATGCAATGATTGAAGCTTCAAGGGTTCAAAAAGCCTTGGAGGTGAGTGAAAGCCAAGAAGTTGAAAATTCTTCCTTGGCACTTGAACAAAACCAAGAAGAACTCTCAAATGCGCAAAATTAGAGGATGATGCTCATGTTGGAGGCCGTTCTTGAAAATGAGGAAAAACACAACTTTGTACTCGAGGAATTGAAGCATGAAGTGACTCAAAATGATGAGCACATCCGCACTTTGGAGGATCAAATGAAAGCATTAATGGAGGCTCGCCATGCCTCTCAAGTTGAAAGTGTATATGGAAGCCAGGAAGAGAATTCCGAGGGTGAGAGTGAGTTTTACTTTGAGGAATCAAGACTTGAACACCCGCCAACCAACTCCATGAGTATTAGTGATGCCAACAAAAATATGGAATTAGAGTCAACCGGAGTGATTGAAAATTTGGTTGAAATTGACTCTATTCCGGGGGAAAATGAGGATGTCGAAATCCGGAAAAATTTGCAAGTTGGAGGTTTGAAGGCACATTCCAAGCATTTTTCAACATTGGAATTACGTGGTAAAACGGAAGTTGAACTACACGAGTCAATGGAGCGGTGCGAGGAGAAAAAGTTCTTACCATACATCTTGCAATTTGAGGAAACAAGAAAGCAAAATGACATGCCTCACATGAGAGCCAAGAAGTGCAAAATGAAGACATTAAGGCTTGGCTCGTTCATCTATCTACCACCACCCGTGGTCACAAGCTTGATTCCAAGCTTGGCGCTCAATTCATATAATCCAAGTGGCGAGAAAAGTGGTAAAGTTGATTTGCGTTGTGCCACGACGTTAAATGCGGCGCTTGGTAGGAGGCAACCCATTGTTTTTCAAAATTTTTGGTCATTTTTGAAATTTTCCTTTTTAGAATAGCTTATTATGTTTTTTTAACCAATCTTCCAAGTTTCATATTTTTTGGAGTTGATTTGAGCAGGTTCGGGATACTGGGGAGTCAAAACCAGTGCAAGAAAACAAAGAAATTGCTGGGCAAACATTCTGCCCAGGTCTGCGATGCCTTATGTCCAAAATGTTATAGCGGAATGGCATTTGCGATAAAAAATGCGATCGCAAATGTCCACATAATGTTATGCGCAAACCCAGGTATTTTCGCACCTGCAGTCATTCTTCCGCCGGTGCGAACTCGCACGCGCATCCCTCTCATCGCAGGTGCGTTCCTATGTTCGCACCTGCGGTACCACAGGTGTGGTAATTTAGTCGCAAGTGCGGAAGCCCCAAGGTAAAATCCCAAATCATATTCCCCAGGTCAGTTTAAGTCCCAAATTTTTCTCTACGCCCTAACTTCTCAAAGAACAGAAAAAGCCCTAATATCTCCCAATTCTCACACACTGAAACCACAAGAGATCAGGTAACTTCTTCCCATCTCTTCTTTCTTCCTCTCTATTTGTTGTTAAGTATGTGTTTCTTTCCTCAGGCCTTCAATGGCCGTGTACAGTCTATGTTCATTTTCTTTTTATTATTTTGTTTTGTTACTTTACAAACTAGGTTCGAATTAGAGTAAGGATTTGGTTGAGAGTAGTTAGTGAGTGCTTGTTTCGGTGAAGAAACCATTTGAGGGATTGTTTCGAGCATCAAATTCGTGTGAAGGGGGAGTTAATCTCCTATGCTCGCTAAGTGGTCGAGTTATTGTCTGAGTGAAAATCGAGTGCCACGTACCTTGAGTGTAGTATTAATGAAGTTAGAACACAGTTGGTACACTAGTCCGGAAGTCTTGAGTACAGATGAGTGGCCAAAAGCAAAGCCCAAGTCAAACATGGAACAAGAAAATTCTGGGCGGGTGAACTTTGGACGAAGGACCGTAGGTGCGGTCAAAATTCTGCAGGTGCGACCTCGCACCTGCGAGTCCATAACTACAGGCGCGAGGATATATGCAGGTACGATCTATTTTTCCGCTGGTGCGAAACCGCACCTACGGTCAAAGTTCCGCAGGTGCGGAAACTGCCCAGCCTTTCCCAAATACAGTGAGCTTGCAACAGGCCCTTCCCGGTCCCGTTCGACCTAGTTCTTTGGCCTATTTGTAGTGTTTTACTATGCTTAACGATATCCCACTGCTTAACTAACTTCATTTTGAATTTTTATAGGTACTTTGATCCAAAAATGGACCCGAACCCAAGCCAAAATTATGAAATTGAAGAGGAAGCTGGAGAGAAATATGACGACTACCGGTTCATGTCGGCTGCCTGTTAGCGCCGGTATTTTGAGCACTTCCTCACAAAAAAATTGATACTTGAGCGAGGCATTGCCATGGACAAAGTGAATGAGAAACTGCCCGCATTCTATGAACGACTAGTATCATCTGGGTGGTCGTGCTTCATTCCCACTCCACGCATTGCAAACGAGACATGGGTTCGTGAGTTCTATGCCAATCTCAGGCGGTCAACCTTTCAATATCCTCACCTCCTCATTGGTGAAGAGGGATAATTGTGAAAATGCAGCATGGCTGGCTTCCAAACTATACCCAGAAACGTGTGTAGCTAAACAGCATCATAACCCCATTCTAAAAGAATAAACTAAATCAGTTCACAAATTAAACAGCGGAAATAAATACAGTTTTAAGCTAAGTAAAGACAATCAAAATACATCGACGCAAAATTTCCCAAAACCTGGTGTCACTAACTCACGAACTGTTTAAGAGTGCTAAATACAAGTCTGGAAGGAAATACATATCTGCCTCTAAAACTAAAGGAAAAACAAGACAGAATCGAAGACAAATGGATGGAAGAGACGCCAAGGCCCACGAACGCCAGCGGGTATACCTCGAAGCCCCTATAATAAGCTGGAAGACACTCCCACTAATGATGTCCTCCGGGTCCGGCTGCGTAATCTGCACAACATAAAGAAGTGCAGGTGTAGCATCAGTAGAACCGACCCAATGTACTGAGTAAGTGCCTAGCCTAACCTCGGCGAAGTAGTGACGAGGCTAGAACCAGACTACCAAATAAACTTGTGCAGTTCAATTAAACATATATACATATATACAACGGATAAGAAATATAGGGAGAAAACAATTAATAAAGGAAGGGGAACATGCTGTGGGGAGATAACAGTTTCATATAAGAAATCTCAATAAGGAAAGGAACAACAAGCCAGCAGATCAACAAGGACAAGAAATCACAAACTTGCACGGCATCACCCTTCGTAATTTAACTCTCTTTCCTCACAGTATAATCAATGAATATGGTACGGAATGGTACATCGTACGGCACGGCATCACCCTTAGTGCTTTACACTCTTTCCTCGCAATAACAAACAATGCACGGCATCACCCTTCGTGCTTTAGCACTCTTCCTCACCCAAAAAATAATCACAAACAAGGGCAAGGGAGTAAACAGAATAAAAATAGAAATCCCGGCAAGGGAACAATAACAAAAATCTCAACATCTCAGCAAGAGAGACAATATCAAACAATGCACGACATCACCCTTCGTTCTTTACTCTCATTCTCACCAAGACAAGTGCACGACAGAGAAGAAAAGAAATATGGAGTCATCCTAACTTTGCAGCCTCTGGGGGATAGGTACAAACGTCTTCGTACCGATTCCTCAGACTCTACCAAGTTGTCCGTGAGTTGTGAGACCTAAGCAACCTAGAGCTCTGATACCAACTTTCACAGATTACTCACACAACCTCCTACGAACTTGCCCGTGTGATCAAATCGCCAAAACAACATCATACACATAAAATTAAACCTCAATATCCATGAATTCTATCAAATTTCATACAAACATCAAATTTCCCATCTTAAGTCCGAAACACGTCAAACGAAATTCGATTTCAACCAAACTTTACAGAAAATGCTTAAAACATATATAAGACCTGTACCGGGCGCCAGAACCAAAATACGAGTCTGATACCATTACTTTCTAATCAGATTTCATTTTCAACTTCCTTAAATATTTTCAGAAAATAATTTTACTCAAAAATTCATTTCTCGGGCTTGGGACCTCGGAATTTGATTCCGGGCATACGCCCAAGTCCCATACTTTCCTACGGACCCTCCGGGACCGTCAAATTATGGGTCCGGATCCGTTTACCCAAAATGTTGACCGAAGTCAAATTTATTCATTTTAATATCAAATTTGAGCATTTTTTTCACAGAATTTCATATTAATGTTGTCCAGCTACGCGCCCAGACTGCGCACGCAAATCAAGGCAAATACAAATGAGGTTTTCAAGGCCTCAGAAGTACGGGATGGTTAATAACATAGGTGATGACCCCTTTGGATCGTCACAAGAATGTGACTCCGAGACCTAAAATCGCAGCAGCAGGTTTACTATGAGTCTCCACAGCAACGATCCGCACAACTACTAACGATCAAATACCTGGATCTGTAAAAAAATGTACAGAATTGTAGTATGAGCGCAGCACAGCGGTGCCCAGTAAGTATCGAGACTAACCTCAGTGGAGTAATGACGAGGAACAACCAACTGGTCAAATAAAATAAACAGAATATAATAACAACAATAAACTATTAAGATAAAGATAGCAAAGAAATGTCAATAGCAGGGGGAAATCAAACTACAAATAGTAGAGACAATAAAGGGAAACACGGATGGTAACGAAAGATAGCCAAGTAAATTAACACCAACATAGCTGGGGAACAGACAAGTAAAAATGTACTCAAATAAAGAAGGCGATGTTAACTCAATCCATCGCATCATTTCTAATACACAATCCCGACCATCTCAATCCTCGGTACCTCATATCAGAAATCTTAATTTTCAAACCTTTAGCACACATGGCACCTGGTGCCCACATATTTCCATCTTACTTTTCACAACAAAAACCACGTACTACCTAGTACATAATGTCCGTAACAAATGCAATTAAGATGTTCAAGGAGTCTTATTTATATACCATAAAGTAAATTACAGCCTCTAAACTAATTAGGAAATCAGCGAGGAAAAGCTGAAGTTATTTTCAGAACTCATTTGAATGAAGAAAATACTCCTTTCAAATAAAATACAACATCAGGTAAATTATTGCCTTTCATATAGGATTTACTAAATTAAAACTTACTAGAAACTCTTTCTAAGTAATATTCAATCTCATTGAGTTGAGGAAATTTAAGTGAAAAACTAATTGAAATAAAGTATAAATATATATATACAAATTTAAAAAGGGTCATAGAAAGTAGAGTAATACTAATTTCTTTATTTTAAATCACTATAGTACTAATAAATCAGCAAGACAGGAGAAAATGATTCAACGTAGTAAATTTACTTTGAGAATTAATTCACTAGAGTAATAGTTTCAGGAAACGAATTGAACGGAACAACGACAAGTCAATAACTCAAAGTCAGTAACCCGATCCTCAAAACTCTGTGGAACCCGAAATACAAATCATCAAGGTCTTGGACAATGAATTGGGGTCTTATCAGTATCAACTATAACCAATCCTTAAATAAAATACAAAAATATTGGAATAACCTACACAGTCAGAAGAGAATACATGAACGCATATATTGATGTGGCGCGTATCCCGATCCCACCATGTCACGCCCCAAACTAGGGGAGGCACGAATGGCACTCGATACCGCATTCGATCGAGTTAGCCACTAAACATACTAGCTAACTAAACTGGGGGCCCAACAGATCGGGCAACACAACATCTGAAATACTAAGCCTGGATTGTTAAGGTCATGACTTGAATAACAATAAACCACATAAACAAAGGTAGACAAGCCAAAATAATAAAGTACTAGCTGGCCGACAAGGCCGCGACTGAAGACATACATGCCTACACACATATATATACATGCCAAGCCTATGGTCTGGAGACTGAAAGCTGCAAAAAGAAACCCAGAATACTATGTCCACAATAGCCTCTAAGAGTGTCATAAGCGCTGTCGAGACAAGGCCCCGACTATACCCAAACTATACAACAAAAGTAACCATCCTATGGAAGCTCCAGGAAGAGGTGGAGCTTACCGACTCACAGCTGAACCCCGAAATCCTAGCGGAGGGGTCGATCAGAGTCCCTACCTGGACCTGCACGCACGAAAAAAAAATGCAGTTTCCCCAGGCAAAAGGACATCAATACGAATAAAAATATACTAGTATGTAAGGCAGAAAGTAGAATCATACATAGCTGATGTAAAAGGGGTAATGGAGATACCACCTGACACTGAAACTCGGATAGCTTCCATGGCCGACGTCTGACCTCATAGTAATCAAATATGCATGGTATGTTCATGTAATCGTATGTAGTGAATACATATATATATTGATGCAAATGCATGACATACACAACCAAATGCTAGCAATGGCGGTCTCTCCTGGTAGTTAACCGGTATCATATTGCCAACCTGTGGCCATCTGTACAATATATATAGTCTTTCGGGCAAATAGGCCCCTTACCTCTGATAATAGCTCGAAGTCCATGCATAATATGCCATGTATGATATGAACTTTGAATGCACATAATAGGCCATAACAAGAACTTAGCCAATCTTGGCTCATTGGTACTCTTGTTCTCATAATCTCATAATCACCTTCGTATCGCATACAAATGTCTCGGTGAACCTCATATGTTTTTTGAATAAGCTTGAAAACTGAACTCGACTTTTAGAAAGATAACTTAACTCTGAAGATGTTCATAAAAAGTTTAAGGTGGTTCACTTAGTCCTTATACCTGATTTCTTGATAATTAGTAAAAGAAAGTATTTCAAAAATCAAGTGTTTTAGTAGTTTAAACATAAAAGTTATATCTGAGATTTTTTGGAAATCGACGTATCACTTTAGATATTTTAAAATACATTTTAACAAGGAAGAAGGACTGATATCAAATACTAAATGCCTTTATTTTAAGTCACACAACCCAAATACGAATAAGAATTCCTATATATGGACATATAGTTAAGAAAGCCGACAAAATGACATATATAGATGCCGAATACCGTATTTAACCGAACGAGTGAAATATCTGATACGGTCAATTTACACCTTAGAAAAGTGTAAGCGATCATTGTCAAATATAGTAACCCAACAAGGTTAGGGTCGAATCCCACAGAGAACAATATGAGGGCGATTAGGAATGCAAGAGAATTATCACTTATCGCACAATGCCAAACAAATAAGATTTTGGGTTTTGAAAAGTGTTTATAACTAAATGCGAAAATATAAACTAATCTAGAAAACAAGTAAAATGATCAATGGCAACAAGTATGAATGCTTCGGGAATTACACTCAAGTAACGATCCAATGTATTTCACGATTTTACAAATATGAGCGAGTTTATGTTAATTAGCCACGAATAATAATTCTAAATTTACTTTTTCCAAAGACTAATAAGACTTCCTAATTGAATTATTCCTAACCCAATCCAGATATTACGCACACCCGAATATGGCTACAAGCAGTTCAATCATATCCCTAGGTAGAATCAATAAAATGAGGGTTAAAGCCTCAAGTTCTTGTTAATTAATCTTTCCCAACCCCAAATTATATTTTCCAAAATTAATTCGGAGTTATTGGGCGAGTCCTAGGGTTAGCTAATCCCTTTAGAAACATGAAAGAACAAGAATAATTAAAGTAACAAAAACTCACTTCATAAAAGATGAAAAATCATTCAATACATAAGCACAACAAGGTATTTAATCCACACTTTAAACATAAATATTTCCATAAACGAGAACTAGTGTTGGAAGGAAATACTACACACTTAAATATTCAATACAAAGCAAGGAAATGAAGAAACAAACATAAATGGGTAAGAAATCCTTCACCACAAGAGTGAAATCTTCAAATCCCAAGTGTGTGTGCAAACCCTAGCTTCAAGACTTGTTCTTCTCTCCACAAAATTATATTTACAAAGCCAAAGATCTGTTTAACCTCAGCCAAAGATATCCAAAAATGACTGCTAGGTCGAGTATATGAGAGTGGGGATGGAAAAATATGATTTTACATTCTTGTCCAGATCTGATGTGACTCAACAATAAAGTGATAAGAAAAAGCCTCAAGAAGTGACTCAACAATACTAGTCTACTACACATGCTCAACTCGTTTATTTTTTATTATATCAATTTCACCATTCATTCCTAATTCATGTGCCCTCACAAGAAAGAAAGAAAGAAAGTCCAACTGACACAATTTGCAAAGTCAAAAACAAGGGACATATTTACAAATCCACTCACACTCACAAAGACTTTCAAGTGCTACAACTAATCATACCATGGGCTTGCCCTTATTTTAATTCATAGAATTTTCAAGAATATTCGGTTGGAGATCCCATAAGGGCTTTATAAGCTTGTAATATAGGTTTAGGGAAAGGTAGGACAAACATTTGGAAAATGGCTACACCCTCCTTGAACACTACTCACATTTTTCTTTTTTGATGCACTTTGTTTCTATTCAAACCACATGGCCTAGTTTGTCTCTAGTTACCAACATAGAATCATTTTAGGCACCTCGCTACATTTATTCAAAGCTCCCATATTTATTTACATAAACACATTTCTCTCTTCCTTCTTTTTTTTTTTTTTTTTTTCGTTTTTCTTTTGGAGCTTGAATAATTTCAAAAGAAACCTTACTAATTTCCACTTTGACACTACAACCCCAACTTAGGATTTTTGCCTCATTCTCAATATTCAAGGAGGGGCGGGTTCAAAAGAGGAATTATTCTTCAAAAAGGGGAAGGTTAGCATTGAGGTGACCAAAGAAAAAGTTCAAGGCTCAAATGGGGTAACTAGTGATAATATATATATATATATATATATATATATATATACAATGGTGGCTACAAAGGCTAATGAGGTTTTTGAATACACAAAGAATACCTAAGGTCATTTTTCCAACCAAACATAATTATCATTAGCATTGAAAGATCAACCGGGCAAGTTCTAGATGATGGACGCAACACAAGAATTATTTATACAAACACTAACACACATGGCACATGAATTAATCATGAAGGATCAATTTCATTCATTTTTTTTAAGAGTTTAGAGCAATATTTTCGAAGTAGTGTGTAAAGAGTCACTAAAAGAGCCAAGAATTTATCACAAAAATTATCTTTCCCCATGCAACTTACTTGTTTTCATACAAAATCTAATTTCGGAGGGGTATTTTTTTTTAGATCACATTTCACATACAAGAGACTAATTTCTTTAGTACCAAATAATCCAAAAGTTTCTTCCTAGCAACACAAGACTAATTCCCTTAAGAAATTTATCACACTATCTATCATAGGGACAAGTCACCCGGTTCACTTCCAAAAGTACTTCTTGGGAAAGAACCGTAGCATGAAGAAAACCCAAGAAAGTATTATTATTATGGAAATTAAACTAACTACTCAAAATAAAACTAAATTAAACTAACTACTCAAAATAACACTAAAAAGCTAAAAATAAAACTAACTATTAACAAAACTAAACCAATCACACCAAGCCCGGCAAGGGTACATAATATCTATAAATAACAAAGAAGCCCGGCAAGGGCACATCACAATGTCATAAACACATGTCAAAACTAAGTCACAGATAGATAAAATGTACAAAAGCCATAAAATGTGCATATGCCACCCCCAACGTAAAACATTGCAGTGTCCTCACTGCACAATATCAAAATAAATGGCAAAGTTTGAGGGTCTCCCTAAGGTCTGCATCAGGCTAACCGACTACAGGAGAAGTGGTTGGTCAGTGCGGCTGCACCCATCGTCATCATCCTCATCAGCAGCATCATGCCCATCATCCTCATCAGCAGCATCATCTTCATTATCCTCATCAGCAGCGTCCTCAGCCTCAGACATGAAGGAGTACTCCTCGCTATCATCGGCGTCTGCAACTGGCAGTGGCTCGCTCGGCTGCCCCCACTTGAAGATTGCTTTTACCCCCNGGTGTAGGAAGTCTCCATCTGCTTCAAAGAAGCAGCCATTCTGTCCTGAGAAGTAGCCATCTCCATCTGACTGTCAAAATATTTCTTCATCTCAGCTCTGGAATAATAGTCAGGTGGGGGTTGTGGCTGTAAAGTGGGGGGTCCAGTGGGGAGCTTGGACACAAGGTCCCGAATAAGAGTGAGCTGGGAGTTCATCTCCCCAAATGGACCTGCTGATGAACTAGGCTGTGAGGTAGATCCAATCTCGGCGGTAGTGGTGGTCATCTTTCTCTTCTTACTCTTTACTACTCCACCTTCGCCCTTGACCCTCAATGGCTGGAAGGTCTTGTCAGCCGGCACCCATAAATCATCAAGGCATTCCTCAACCTCTGCCCGTCGGCATAACTTAGTGATCAGAGATGGAAATAGTAGCCCAGGCTCATTATCAATCACTGATTGCCGCATCTCCTGTAGAATATAGTGACCTGGGTTCACTGGAACACCGTCGATCAGGAAGGCTATGATCAGAGCCCTAACTTAGGATACGTTTGTGACATTCCCACTGAGGGAGACTCTGCTGCTCAGTATGTACAACCATATCTTGGCTTTGGCCGTGAAGTCAGTCGACTTCAAGCCCTTCCTTTTGATCGCCCATTTTGATCGTACACAGGGTTCACCGTTAGACTCCATCACGGCCCGACGGTGGAATTTCGGGGCGTGACACTTCTATTGTACTTATTTCCATTGTTTCCTTTTGTTCTGGAACAATGATGTATTCATTTTGTACAACCACTCATAGAAAGACTTATGACTTGTACTACCGGTTTTGGGATTATAAATTATTTAGAGATTTCTATTTCGGAAATGTTAGAAGTTAGTAAATATTATCGTTATTTCTGTTAATGTTAGGCTTACCTAGTCTTAGATACTAGGTGCCATCACGACTCCTTCGGACAAATACTCATTTTGACCTCCAGTCGATGTCAAACACAAACATCAAATTGAAAATTAGATATCAATGATATTAGGCAAAATACATAAGTTACCCCCTGAATTATGCATCAAATCTCTGTTACACACTTTTTGAGCACGAAAATTATCTTACATACTAAACCTTTTTAGCTTGTGTCTAATACACACCTCTTTTTTTTAACAGTTTAAAAAAAAAGTGGAATCTCACATACCAATAAGATCATGACATGCGTCATTCTTATTTTTTTAAGAGAAAATATTTACAATTACTCTTATACCCACAATTTAAAAAATCCACTAACATCTCCATCTTCTTTTGCCTTCCTCCACAGTTGACACCACCGGAAAAAAAATACCATTCTCATTGCTTCTTAAAATTTATGCAAATTCAATTTTTATAACAATTCATAGGCCAAGAATGGAAGAGATAAAACTAAATTGCAATTCCTCCGTTCCCTATTTCCTCCTCCATTTTCAGATCTCATACCACAATTAAACAAAACCAATCAAAGTCAGTTTTTTATTTTTCATGAATTAAACAAATCTCGTTTTCATGAATTAAACAAATCTCGTTTTCATGAATTAGACCACTTCAGTGTGAATAAAATCTCAAATCTTCCGTTATATGACAGAAATATAGTTGGTGATTTTATCATTTCAGTCAATTCTTATGAAATACAAAAGAATAGTTATGTAAAGATTATATGTTTAGGTGAGTTTTAATGATAGAAAATGAAGCACGAGAAGTTTGGAAGGCAATTTTAAGGAAAATTTGCAGTACCTTAATTAAATTCTTCATCATGAGTTTTGGTGAATTTTGTAAATGGCAGAGAAAGAACAAAACATGAAGGGAATTTGGGGAAGACCGGAGGGGTGGGGGTGGTGTTACCGGTAGTTTGGGAAGACCGAGATAAAAGGATGCTTAGAAGCTTTTTTAATTTGATAAAATTGGAAATAAGGAAAATATTACTATTATTTTGACACATGGCACTAAATTATGGATTTCGAAAAAATATTTACAAGTTTTACGCGCTCATTTTCTTGGTAAGCACATGCGAGCCACGTAACAAAATAGATGTGTATTAGGCACACTTTGGAAAGGTTGAGCATATCAGATAATTTTCGTTGTCAGAAAGTGTGTAACATGAATTTTGTCCATAGTTCATGGGGTAACATACGTATTTGCCATGGTATTATTTTCCCACTATATCGAATATTTTACAAGAAAATACATTAAAAAGCTACAAGTGTCATCTATATTAGTAATTTTCTAGAATAAAAAGCATACCAATATGTTTGTAAACTAATCTGGATTTTAAATTGGTCTCGCAAGTATTTCAAGAGTAGGAAAATTCAGTTACTTGATGAAAGTTTAAACGAACAACATCATTATTTACAATACAATAAAAGATGAAAAAAATATGATTTTATATCTTGTATATATCAAAATTAAGAGAAATTCTTAATTTTACATTCTTAATGAGGCAGTTTACTACTTCAAACAAAGAGAATAATAGACAATAAAACAAATATGAACAATATAAATGGTAGTAGTTCAAATTATATTTTATTATAACTCGTTTAAATTGATGTTAACTGGTGATAAAATAATAAACATTTGATAGAATTCTATATAAAGTATATAGATTTTTATGCTTTCCTCAATTCAAGGAGATGAGAGAAATATTTTTATTTTTTATGAAATTATCATGTGTTAATTTTTATAATGAAATAATATAAAAATTATAACAAATAATGTTTAAGACGATCTATTGATAGTTGAAAACGTATCATGGAAGAATAGAGTTTAAACCATATAGATTAAATTATCACATCAATTAAGTATATAAGATATAGCCTCCTAGTAGTAGAAACAAATCTCATTACTTAAATGAGTTTTTGAGGTTTAACGAGCTATATTTTTTAAAATTACTTTTGAATATGAAAATATTTAGTTTGAAATCGCCTTCAAGTAGTATGGATAGATGAAAATTATTTAATTTCTATTTTCAAACTGCTTTAAGATAGTATGAGTAAAAATTGAAATCTTGTAAATATCGATACTTCTTTTTGTTGCTGTATTATTTAAAAATTAATTTTACTTTCTCTATAGAAACTTCTATTTAAATAGAACAAAATTTATAATTTTTCAAATGAGAAAAAAGTTAGAAATGAGCATTTGCACTGGACAAACAATCTAATCAACACATGCATAATGCATTTAAATGAGAATTGTGGCTAGAGGAATGTAAGGTTCACGTGTAGCAAGATGATATACTTTTATATTTAAGAAATGCAAATATAAATTTTTTATAAAATGATATATATATATATATCTTTGATCAACAATCTTTCCTTTTCTGTATAATAGAAAATTTAGAACCAGGCTTAAGAAAAGAAGAGAAAGACAAGAGGGCTAGGCTACTAGACATAATCTTTTTGCTAAGTCACTAACACTTTATTTAAATATATATTTTTATATGGTACGAATATAAAGGACAACTTTTGTTTTCTCTCCTGACACTTTACTAACTTTTCATGCTCTGTCTCGTGTTTTGTTTCAGTTTTTGCGCAGTCAGCAAATTTCTATTTATTTAAAATTTCACAACTCAATATATATTTGCCTTATAGTTTAGTTCTGTTGAAGGAACATATATCATTGTTTATGGCTACGTACAGACTAAACTTTTTTTGCTATTTGAATTGATTGTTAATATGCTTAAATTGATATTCATATTGTCTATTCTTATATATTAAAGCGTTTACCTTTTTTCTCAAGCACAGCAGTGCGATTATCTTAAATTCTTTGAAACGTTTGCTGCGTTACGAGTCCGACTTTAGTACACCATTCCAAAACCACCATTCCAAGTTTATGCAACATATAAATCTTTTCAATTCAACACTACTTTAGCCGATCAGCTGGACCAAACCGGATTCACCTTGACAAAACCAAATACGCAGACGCTAGCTAGCACAACGTTAACCTTGTTGATTTTATCTGTTTTCAAGAGCATTCAATAAATAATTATGGAACCCGTTATCGAGACCATGCATACAAATACAAAAGTTGATGTCAGGAATCATATGCGACCACTCTCTGTTATCGTAATTTGCTTGTTTTTATGGCCAATGTTGTGAGCTGGTGACAAGCATTCAACGTAGAGCATTTACATCTCCAGTTCCAACGACTTGGCAAAGTTTGGCTTGACTTCTGATAACATCTCCCACAGGCCATATGCCCATGTCTTATAGGCAATAGACAACAGACCCTAAGGTTGTCGAAAATATTTCTCACTATCTTATAAAAATCTGATATGCTTGCCAGCATACAGTGATAGCTGAATTACATGAAGTTTACTTGATAATGATGCACAACAAACAAACAGTTCAAATTATAGTAAATGCCTAATATTTGCTCTTTCTTTTTCTTCTTTTGTGTTTATTACGTAGGTTTTAGGATTTGCCTATAGTTTAATTAAGAAGGGAATAAAAGTTTGGGGTAAGTTGTATTTTTAATCGAAATGGACCAAAAAATGGGACCAAATCAGTGGCCCAATGGCACTGGTCCGGTTCAGATGAGGCCAGCTAGTGAGATGAGCTAAACAACGTTGTTTCATGGTGACACTATGTCGTTTTGCTTGATGAATCAGAGATCCAATCTCATCCATCCATAGCCCTTTGATCCAATGGTCCACAATCAATCTCCCATTTAGTAATTAAAACCCCAATTACCCGAAAATTGCCTCTATTTCCCCCCCTTATCTCTTCTTCTTCTTCTTCTTCTTTTTCTTCTTCTTCTTCTTCTTCCTCCTCCTCCTCCTCCTCCTTTTCTTCTCTATCTATCATCTCTCCGCCGCCCCTCATGGTGGCTCTGCCGGCCGGAGATCGCCACCACCGGTCGGCCGCCGTCCAAACACCCTAAACCTTATACCAATCTTCTCCTCTATTCATCCTCTACCCATATCCAAACCCTAAATCCCCCAAATCGTCGCCAATATTCTCTTCTTCATTCCATGTTCCAAAACCTTCAAATTCCTCCAAAACCCGTCGAATTCCGGTCAGCCACCTCTACCGCCGTCCACCCACCACCAAATGCCTCGAACCCCTATGTTTATCTATTTTCCACTCAAAGACAGTCATTTCTTTTTGGCGAGATGCCAGAACCGTTTCGTTTTAGCATCTACCTGAAAGAAACATGTGTTTCGGAGTCAGACAGCTACCACTTGGCATCCTTGATATCGTCTCGTTGCTTGATTCGATGTCGAATGTCTCAAAATTTGGTATAAACTCGAACTCGAAAACTTTCCTCCATGTTTCTGATTATTGTTTCACTGTTGTTCTATCATAGTTCTTTGTAATGTATATTTTGTTAGCGATCGTTTGATTCTCGTCTTTGTTGATTACATTTTTTTGTCTAAATAGTAACATGTTTGTATTTTGCTTTAAGTCGTTAAGTTTGAATTATAGTTTCTGATTTTGCTTTAGTTTAAATTATTGAGTTCTATTAAGCCTTCACTAGCCAATACATGGATTTGCTTAATCTTTAAGTTCTGGTTCTCTTTGATTGATTAATGGTTCAATGTTAAGTTTTAGTTATATGTTTGTGGTATTTTAACTAAGTTCTAGTTACCGGTTTTGGTTTGAAGCAAACTAGGTTCCGTATTAATTTGCTTAAAGCTGAAGTTAGCTAAGTTGATCATGAATTAGGGTACAAATTTATTTGCTTTAACATCTAGGGTGGCTGAGAGTACTATTTTCCTCCATGCTTCTGCCATATAATGTTGTAGGACTGTCATTTCCCCCTTTGGACAGTTCTGGAGCAGTGTTTTGGTGAACAAAAGTCAGTCCTTTAGGATAGTCTTTTGGTAAACCAAAAGCTGTCCAAAAGTTGCTTTTAGTTCCTGCTTAAAAAGATCATTCTTTCACACTCTATCACACTTAGCCATCATCTTTTACATTCTAAAAAGCACAAAATTTGAGAGAAAATATATGCAACTGAACACATCGTAGTAGGCTGAAATTAAGAGCAAAAACCTTCCAAAAAATAAAAGCGATGAAATTAGTTTATGGTCTTTTCTTTCTTTGAAAGTTTTTGAAGTTTCTGGGTTAATTTCTGGTTGACATTGGGTTAAATTATTGCTAGTCGTGTTATTAATTAGTTTCCATTTCCTGTTGAAATTGCTGCCTACTTTGGATCGAGTTTCTGCACCATTTTAGTTTTTGCTTCAAGGTACTTTTCTGGTCTTTTTTCCTTTAGTGTAAACCTGTATTTGACTGAAAGAAACATGAGCATGTTGATGCGTTTTACTATTCCACCTCGTTCATTTAATCTCTCTTATGTGTGAATGAAACGATGTTTTTATAATTGCTAACCATGTGAACTAAACCAATGCTGCTAGTTTTCATTTTCGCATTTATGTTTGGCTATAAGTTGTAATGAAGTGAGATTAGTTTATTTTTATCTTTGTTAGAATTTGTATTGGAAGTAAGTTTTAGATATTGGAAATTTTGGAGAAGTTTTCTGTTGAAGATACTTTCTACCAGAAATACATATATATGTATATATAAAAGAGTTTAGTTTTCTTTCTCTTTTGTTTAATTTTCCTGTTGAGTCCTCTCAAATCCAAATATGAAAATTGCATAGCGTAAGCATATAATCTGTTTTGCCCGCGTGCATCTATTAGTCGAATTCCGTCATTGACATCAAAGTGTTCATCCTGTTGATATATTCAATTAGCATATTAACAAAGACGATGATTCAAATCTTGAAACATAAATTGTTGAGTTAATATAACTTTTAATGTTGTGATGGTATGTGTATTGATTCAATACTCCAATTGCTGAATAAAGAGTGATCTTTCATGGTAGACAAATAATGTGGGTCAAGGGCCGGACGTTTCAGCAGGCAAAAAACTTGGGCCAAAAGCTCAATTCTTTAGGCCCAATGCCAACTAAGCTAGTTGGCTCATTTCTTTCTTCTAAGAAATAAATAAATAGCTTGCCTATTTTTTAAAATCCATAAGCTAGCCAATTTATCCTTTAAGAAGAAGTTGGCCCATTCCTTTAAAGTAGGTAGAGTAGGTCCAATTTTGGAGCACACTAACGGAAACCTGAGATAATTCTTAGTTGCTGTGGAAGTAGCGTCTTAAATTTATTCACATATTTTTTTCCCACCTATAAGGCTAGCAGATAATAATAAAAATCATATTTTTCTTGCTAACTCATTTCCTTTTAAGTAATTAATTAAACGCCAGGAAACTACTAGGCGCGCTCTAACTTTTTCATTCACAAACTCGCTTGCATAGCATGATGTTTAACCTTCAATAAATTAAGTTAATAATATCATGCTACATTCGAAAGTCTTTTTTAGTTAATTTTTATTTCAATTAATTCTATGCTAAAATCGAGGATTCGCTTGTAGTAATTGTTGATACCCAATTTTTTCCTATAATATTTTTTAAATGCATATATACCTTCAAAACTATGCATTAGCATCAATTGATATTTTTTCATAAAATTAATTTATCCCAGTATTTTATTAAATAATTACTAATTGCATCACAAATGATTTTATAACATATTTATGACTTAATTCTACTATATATATATATATATATATATATATATATATAATAAGCTTTAATTATTTCACAAATGGCCATATTTACATTTTTGGGTCATAATTGCAATAACTTTGCAATTATAGCCCATGTATGCATTATTACATTATTTTACCAGAAATTAGCCTTTTTGTATTTTTCAAATGTTGAGTAATTGTCTTAAAACATTTTTTTATGCATGAAAATAATTTTTACAATTTGTTAATTATCTTTTTTACAAATTATTTTATCAATTTATTGGGTATTTAACAAATAGCCTTTTTAATTCCTTTAATTTTTCGGACCTAACCCACTATATTAGCCCAAACCCTAAAAAAACTACCAGCCCAATTCATCCCCAAGCCCAACCTGCCTACTCGACCCAATAACCCCGTCTAATCGTGGCTGTTGATCCTTTAGATCAACGGTCCACACCAACCCTTACCATAATTAATCCCAACTAACTGTAACCCCTAATCATTCACTCAACCTGGCCGCCCTTGTATCCCTCCTCCTCTACATTGTCTCTCAAGCTCACCCTAACCCTAATCGCCGTCACCGGCAAGAACCCCCTTTTATGGTGTTTTCGTGCCTTCTCCGACCACCACTGGTCTCCTATACTCCCCGGCTCTTTGATTTCAGGACAACCTGAGGAGATCTCAAGGAAAGCCAACCGGATTCTGCCTGAAAATTATTTACTGGCCTGTCTATGGCCTTTCTCGTTTGTGAGTATTGGTAGCCTCCTATTTTTGGTTTGAATCCATAGTTTTGACAAAGTTTCTTTCATCTCTACTGTTTTTCTGAAAACCCTAGTTTACCACTACTCGAATTTGTTTAGATCTTTGTAGATCTGAAACGGTTCGAGTATTATCTGATGTTTTCCCTTGAAGATCTCCTGTTTTGGTTAACTATTTCGATTCCATTTGCTTTCAAAACCTAAGTATTTTTCAAAAGGGTTTTCTTTCTAACTTTTTCAGTGTTTAAACTAATTGTTTCTTTACTAGCTTGACTGATGTTCGTGTATGTTTCTATGTGTTACACGTATTTCTTCAATTTTTTGTTTCGATATTGAACTTATCTCTACAAACCAGTCCTATTTACTTAGGAGCTTAAACGATTTTTCGTGTCAAAATCAGTATTTTGTGAGATTTCTACTTGATTGACTTCTGTTAAGGATTTGAACAATTTCTTTCTTGTTAAAATCAGAACCCTTTGGGATTCATACTTGGTTGATTTCTATCTAAGGATTCAAATAATTCTTTCCTTTAAAATTAGCACCCTTTGAAGATTTTTACTGACTGTTTCCTGTTAATTGCCATGTTAAAATTCGTGTGCTGGGATTTTACTGGTTTCCTTATTTGGACATGTTTTCCCTATTTTACTCGCCTTAATCAGTGGGCAGTAGTTTGGGGATTTTTACTGACTCCCTATATATATGCTTTTGATTCATTACCTTAATTGAACCCTGCTATGACCGTTAATTGACTATTCCCCAATTAAAGGGATCTTTTCCGGACTCCCTATATGAATTGATTCTGTGATTTGGTTGATTGATCCTTAATTGATTGAAATTTTATTCTCTTTACCTTCTCCCACTCCTTAAGTGTTATATATATACACTCTTGTATTACCTCTAGGACACGAACAATTAGTTTAGAATACAAACACACACACACACACACTCAAATTCTCTCTTCTTTCCCTGCTACCTGTGCTAACTGTTGGTCTAGCCGGCTGAAAGCCAAGGCTAGACAGTGGAACTCTACTTGCTTTACATTCTGCACTTTGCTTCCTTAACTGGTATGTCTCTAGTTCAATTATGAAACTCAACTTTATGTAAATCCATGTCTATTCCTGCACTAGTTAATTGACTATGTATTTAATTGTATTCCTGTTTACTGCTTTACCCAGTATGTTTAAGTTTTACCCTCTCTAGTTCAAGTGTTTAATCGAGCATGCCTAGATCTCATTTGTCTTGTTTGTATGTTTGTTCAGTTCCTGTTTACTCCCCTCAACTAGTATGCTCATGTTAGTGTCTTAGACTCCTAATGTGTTTGATTGATCCAAATTGGTATGACTAATGCACCCCTGTATGACTATTCCTACGCTCTGTCTCTATGTTTTAATTGCCTTTTACTATGACTAACTTGTTAAGTCTCTGAATCAGTAGACTCCTAGTTGTTCCGTACAGTTGTTGTTCCATATGCTCCCCTTAGAAGCTGTTCATATGTTTCTGATGTGAATCTCTCTCTATGTTCCCAACCCCCTCTATTCGTAAAACTGATTGCTGAATGGTTATGAGTCTGAGCACTCTGAGTTTGTGTGGTTGTATGTTGAATCTTTGTTCTTTTCAGACTTGATTTCAAAACTGTTTTTCACTCCTGGCATTTTCCTAAAATTATTTCTATTCCTGAAAACCTTTTCACTCCTAAAAATGTTATCTCAACACTGTCTTTAACAAGTTCTTTCAAGACTACTTCAAGCACTCTCACTTCTACTCTTAGATTCCTAAGTTCTGCCCCTCTAGTGTGTATACTGCCTAGGAATCCATGAGATTCCTCTGAACTCTGGCACACTGGGGTTGGCCTTTTCCACACCGCACATAATCACTTCCCTATTCAAAGGATCTTGGTGTGAGCATTGCCCGGGATTCCTGAGGTCCTTAGGGAACTTTGACACACTAGGACACCCTTATTGGCTATGAGACTTTGGCATCCTGGACTGTTTTGAAGGCCTGGTATTTCCAGGTTCACTTTGGGCCTATCTCAGGCTCCCTATAGTATAGCTTATATTTGTTCATGTAATTCATTCAATTCTGGTCTGTAATATCTTTTTTGTAAACAGATATTGGGGAAATTAGTAAAAGGGTAGGGATTCTTGTACGTTTTTTTAGAGAAATTGGGTAGAAATCATGTTTTAGGTTTATACTATGATTATTTGCGGTAGAAATCATGCCTTTAGATCTATATTATGTTACTTGCATTAGAGATCATGTAGTAGGACTGTTGTGTTATTTTCATTAGAAACCCTGCCTTAGGATAATTACGTTTACTGGTTTTGCATATTAGAAAATATGTTATAGCTCAATACTTCATAAGCACGAAATTCTTCTTTTGCATAAGTCCCAATCACCTAGAAAACATGTTATAGCTCAATACTTCATTAGCACGAAATTCTGCTTCTGCATAAGTCCCAATTACCTAGAAATCACGTCGTTAGGCTACTACTGTAATCCTTCCTAATAAAACATACCATTCTCTATGTGCATTAAAAATCCTGTTTTAGGACTGCATTTGCATTTTCTTTAAATCATGTCTCCGAAATAAATAACTGTCTTGTTTATAAAGATGCTTAAAAGAATAGCCCCAACCTCTAGACACCATGTTATAGGATAAAATATGCATGAAATCAACTTTTGTATTTTAGCACCTAGACAAGCATGTTTATAGGATGTATTAAAACTCAAACTGTTTATTTTCCTTTAGTCAATTTCAAGGATTCTGTTTGCATTTTAGACGACATGTTATAGGGTATCACCGAACCACGCCTAGGCAAGTTTATAGGTAATTAAGGCCTTACAAATGGTTGTAAAACTATGTTTTGTTTATTTGTGACTGCCCAGATTCAACATGTTCTAAAATCAGTAGGTAAACTGATTAGGTTTACGCCACTTCGCCTTAAAACAATACTGCATATTCTCTGCTTGTTATGTTCCCCTAGATATCCTGTTTTAGGACTTTCTGAAATTCTCTGAAATCTGTGCTTGAGACATGCTAATTATCTGTTTATGTGTGGAGGTAAACATGAGCCTCTTAATTGTCTCACATTTGACAGTCCTGTTTGTTCTTTGTTGTCGCTTAGATTTTTCCCATCTTAACACCTTAGGAGAGTCTAGAACTGCCCTAAATTTTGAGGTCCTAAAAACCTCCAGGGCCACAAGGAAGGGACGGGTAAAGCACACTTAGATTTCGTTAATTAAAACCGCTCATATAACCGCTAAGGGGAGGGTATTTGGGTAGTAAAAGGATATGATGACCTGTACGCTAATGCCATGTGTAACCCCTCTAGTTGAGGAAGAATTATCGGGCATTGTACATATGTGATCCTATAGGATAATAACTTAGGACTCCCCTATCTTATTTACATATGTGTGCTCAGACTGCTTACCTTTTAAACTCCTTTTATCTTACTTACATATGTGTGATTAGAATGCTTATCTGCTAAATGACTAATTTACTAATTAAGTTTGGCTGGGACCCACCATTGTGGACCTCGAGGGGTGCCTAACACATTCACCTCAAGGTAATTTCAAGCCCTTACCCAATCTCTGGTGACATAGACTGGTTTCAGGAATTACTTGAATTAGGTGTCCTAACGCACCGTAAATCTGTTAGGTGGCGACTCTTCACTTTCCAGACCCCTCTCACAAAAGGAAGAGAGTTGTCCCAAATGAATGTCGAAACCAATTCCGCGAGGGAAAAAAGGGGCACGACAACATGGCGACTCTGCTGGGGATTTTAGGCTTTTACCATAACAAACTTGCTTTTTGTAAATTAGTCTTAAGCATGCTTCTTTTTCTAATATGTGCGCACCCTTTCCCTCTCCCCTTATGTGAATTTGATTGCCCGTTTTAAGCATTTATGATTTTCTTTACTGTAGAAACTGACTTATTTCTTTGTTTTCCTTTCCTAAACATCTTTCAATTATTAAATACCGCATCTATTATTTTCCTGATGTGAAAATACGTGACAACATGTTATTTATTGCTGCATAAATCATGCTCAACATCATATTCCATTCGTGCGTAATCAATCCTTTAGCAACTCTTGATGAGTGGTTGCGCTCTTCCTTTATATCACCCTTTAAATTCGGAAAGGCTTATTTGCGGTAAAACTAGTCGATCAACGGTGCAATCGACAGTTCCGCGCCTTTCCCCTTTAAGTTGTCCGCTTGAGGGTACCAGTATAGACCCTCATAGCAACCTTAGTCTGATTATAACTGTACCTGCATCATGGTCAAACCTAGCCGGGTTAGTATGTTGTCCACATAATAACCCTTTAAGATAAGCCTTATCCAACATTATACCGGGTTTTCCATAATCTCAACGGATGCAACCACGTTTTGTGCAATAATTTTGGAGAACTAAATGCCAATATGCTAATCATCAATATATAAATAGTCTAATCTGGAAGGGAAAAGGGTCTAACTTTATTTGTTTTGCAGAAAATGAGGCACGAGATCCCCAGGTTCGACATGGCCCAAAATATACCACCAGTGCTATTAGACTGGTGGGAAGATCTTTCCTCAAGTGACAAAAAACATGTGAAGAAAGTCCTGGAAAATTTTCCTTCTCTGTTAGACATCCATCCAAATAACATGTTTATAGAAGCTGCAACCATGTTCTGGGATCGTGAAAAATCAGTGTTTCGCTTCGGGGATATAGAAATGACCCCGCTCCTAGAAGAAATCGGGGGATTTTCTGGGCTACCTTGGGACACCCCTAGGTTATTGGTACCAGAAAATCCCACTGGTAGGGGATTTCTAAAAATAATGGGTCTGAAAAATAACGCCTATTTGGATTGCTTAAAGAAATCGTATATACCACTTGACTACTTGTATGACAGATACGGTCATAGAAAGTCCTGCAGTATTTTCCATGATGATTTTGCCATCACTTTCTTGGGACATATTCATCGTAGAGTTTTCGTGTTCATTGTTTGCTTCTTGGGTAGGATAGTGCTCCCAACGAAAAAGAGAAAGAATTCACACTAGATTGGTTATGGTCACCAAGACTCTAATGGAAGGAATCGAGGGACAGACATACACTATAGTCCCTATGATTATAGCTGATATCTACCGGGCCCTTGACCACTGCCAAAAAGGGTCCAAACATTTCGAGGGTTGGAATTTGCTGCTGCAGTTGTGGTTAATGGAGAATGTCCAAAAGGGTCAATATCACCAGAGTTTCCACGAAGGGCATGGAATGACCATATTTCCTTCCATCACCCTAAACGGATAACTTATATTCCGGACAGGTTTGCTCAACCAGAGAGTGCTAAGGAATGGGTGGAGTTCTTCGACATTTTTATTGAGAATCAGGTTTAGTGGATGTTTGAATGGTTCCCTACCATCGAGTTCATCATCAGGTCAAGGGACGCTTCTCACTTAGTGTTGAACGGGTTAAGGGGAATATACCCTTATGTTCCCATCAGGGTTATGAGGCAGGAAGGCAGGAAGCATATCATACCGCAAGTCGCAAAGATAGGTCATTTCCGGGAAGATTTTCAGGATGACGACATCCCTTACAAGTGACAAGCTCAGCATATGTGGCACTCAAAGATTATTGTGGGAAAAGACACCATCGAGCCAGATAGGTATCATGCACCCTTTTACCCGACATGTTGGAGGATAACTTAGCTGGGAAAGTTGAGCTAGGAATCGGTCGGGGAAATAGGGTCATAAACGAAGATGCATAAACCCAAGTAAAGTACAACAAGTTGCGTAAGAGGATTCATGACTCTGAGGCCGAACATCAGGAGATACACAAGACAAACAAGATATTAATCAGGGAATGGACGGAAATGGCTATCACCTCCAATGAAAGGGTAGAATATCTGGAACAGGGTTTGATGGAGCTAGAAGGAAAGACAAGAAAGAGGGTCGATGACTGCCAGAATGCTCAAGGAAGCAAGGGAGGACATCTGGCAAGAGTATACCTATTGTTGGGCATGCACGAACTAGGGGACCTGATTGATGGAGCCAGAAAGATTAAGCCCGGGGAAGGTCCTTCTGGGACCAAGTAGATTATATTTACCTGTCTTTCCTAAATGTTATAAGGCCAAATGCCAGTAGTGACCTAACTTTTATTATTTTAGTGTCGTGTTGGATTCATTTATTTTTATATTAATGGAATGAGGCAATTATTGGCATCTAAATTCTCCAAAACAATTTGTCGCTAGGCCTACCTCGGGCACAATGAGGCTCCCAAAATAAAACGTGAATTTACATTCCGCAATATTTGTTTAAATATCGCAAATACTCTTTTTAGAACTCTTACTGACTTGGCTACCTTTTGTTTTTCTTTCTTTCTTTTGATTATTCACATTCCCCAAAGGTTGGTTCGCGCATACTAGCATCATCAGCTGATCATACTAGATCCAGGGGCCCTCCACCTTGTCTTCCTCTTAGTCCACCGAAGGCCAAAGGGAAAGAAAAAATGGATAATTTGAACGACAACAAAATACATGTTGAACATGAAGAAACTTCTGATGGTCGAGGTACTCAGGCCCCAAATGATGTGGTATCACGACTTGAGCAGAAAATACTAGAACTCCAGGGTGAGATCGACGAGGTCCGGAGCTTAGCAAATCTATCCCTCACACTCAATATCCCAGATGTCAACCATCCAAACACTCAGAACACCGCACCACCGCAAAAAACACCCAACAAACGCCCACATAATCATCCTGCACCTCACCATTATACAACCCCACCACAAAATCATACTATCCCACCACTGTACCAGCAAAACACCTACCACACTCCAAAAAATACACCACCAATCATTCCCGAACACCAGAATTCCACCAATGATCACCATTATACCCAAACTCCCGGTCATCAAAACAACCCTATATACGTGGAAACCCTACCTCACTCCACTCAACCTGTATCTTATACACCAGAATTCACTGAGAAGGACTTGCTCATTAAGAACCTGGCTGAAGAGCTCAAGAAGTTGACGAGTCAGATTCAAGGTGTCGAAGGGAGAAAAGGGATATAAGGTATGAACTATGAAGACCTATGCATACAGCCCGACGTAGAACTGCCCGAGAATTACAAACCCTCCAAGTTCGAAATATTTGATGGAACCGGTGATCCTGAGCTTCACCTGAGGACTTATTGCGACAAGCTTATAGGGGTCAGAAAGGATGAAAGGATCCGAATGAAGCTTTTCATAAGGAGTCTTACAGGAGATTCTTTATCCTGGTACATCAACTAGGATCCCAAGAAGTGGGAAAATTGGGTGAGTATGGCGTTTGACTTCATGGACAGATTAAGGTTTAATACAGAGAATGCGCCGGATGTCTTCTACATTCAGAACTTAAAGAAGAATCCCACTAAGACCTTCCGCAAGTATGCCACTCGTTGGAGGTCAGAAGAAGCCAAAGTCAGGCCAACATTGGACGAAGAACATATGAACAAGTTCTTCGTTAGAGAACAGGATACGCAGTACTATGAAATATTTATTGTTATTGAAAATAACAAGTTCTACGATATCATTAAAGTCAGAGAAAGGATTGAAGAGGGCATTAAAAGCGGTATGGTGACAAAATTTGAAGCATTGCAAGCCACAAACAAAGCATTGCAGTCAGGGGGTATATCGAAGAAGAAAGATGCAGGAACAGTAATGGTCTCCCAAGGACCCAAAACTCCACTTGTTTATAAAACCTCCCCACTTACATACCAAGCACCTCCACTCATATATCAACCATCACCTCCCAGATATTCCCAACCAACCACTGATTATCACACATATAATTCCTAACCCTCTCACTTTCAGTCACCTCCAACTCGCCCAAACTACCCAAGACCTCGACCTAACTTTGACCGCAGACCCCCTAGACAATACACTGCCATTGCCAAACCCATTGACCAGCTGTATGAAAGGCTGAAGGTTGCTGGTTATTCACTCCTATCCCTGCTGCGACCATGGAGAATCCATCCCAATAGGTCAACCCAAACAAGACCTGTGCATATCATTCTGGATGAAAGGTCACACCATTGACGAGTGCGAACACTGAAGGATAAGATGCAGACCTTGATTGATAATAAGGTCATTCAGGCCAAAGAATCTACACCCAACGTCCGCAACAACCCCCTCCCAGATCATAGGGCTGAAGGTGTCAATGTGATAGAGACCGACGAGGAATGGGATCCCGAGGGATCAATTGGGCATATAAAAAAGGGTGACAATCCTAAGAAAACCGCATTCACGTTTAATCCTATTATAATACAAATAGAGCTGCTAGTGGAGGTTGAGATAGATGCATCAGTTCCATTTGAAGTTGAGATAGCACCCCCATAACTGCGC
Organism: Nicotiana knightiana; assembly: GCA_005239525.1. Classification (NCBI taxonomy): domain Eukaryota; kingdom Viridiplantae; phylum Streptophyta; class Magnoliopsida; order Solanales; family Solanaceae; genus Nicotiana; species Nicotiana knightiana. Next base: position 47,269 of record ML375769.1, read on the forward strand.
ATGTTCCATTCGAGGTGGAAGTAACCACACCTTTCACTGTGACAGTGTCAACCACGCCGCCTTTCAACACTAAGGCTATACCTTGGGATTATGTGGCCGAAGCTAGAAGAAGAGGAAAGAAAAAAATAGAAGAATCCGCCGCTGCGCAAGGAATGACCAGAACAGGAAGAGTCTATACACTAGAGTATTTGGGAGAATACAGTAAGAAGGCTTCTAACAGACCGCCCGTTATTGAAGCACGCCCAGATGACCTTTGGAGGAAAGTGCAAGCAAAAGAGTATTGAGTCATAGACCATATGAACAAGACTCCTGCTCATATATCTATCCTGTCACTACTACAAAATTCATAAGTGCACAGGAATGCTCTCTTAAAAGTTTTAAGCGAGACATATGTACCTAACAACATCACTGGCGGAGAAATGGCCAATATGGTGGGACAGGTGCTGGAAAGTCACAAAATCACCTTCCACGAGGACGAGCTTCCACCCGAGGGTTTGAATCATCACAGGGCATTACATATTACCGTGCAACGTGAGGATAATTTTGTTGCTAGAGTTCTGATAGATGGGGGATCCATTCTCAATATTTTCCCATTGACAACACTGAAGAGGCTGGGAAAAGGCCTGCATGAAATTACAAGAATGGACCATGAACGTGAAGGCATTTGACGGGTCTTAGAGGGCTACCATTGGGGAAATCAATCTCTGTTTACAGATGGGTCCTACATGGTTTGATGTCGAGTTTCAGGTGCTGGTCCGCATCCTATAATCTATTGTGGAACGGCCATGGATACACACTGCTGGGGCTATGACATCAACTTTGCATCAGACAGTGAAGTTCGAATGGAACCATCAAGAGGTGATTATCCATGGAGATGGGAGCAACCCCATTTACAACCGTCAGACTATCCCGGTGGTTGAGAATAGAAGAAGGCTCGGGGGAGAAACTTATCATCACATCGAGCGGGTCAATGCAATTGAGAAAGATAAGTGGTGGAGCAGCAAGATAGAAGGTATACTAGCGTGTAGAGGATATGAACCCGTCAAGGGTCTTGGAAAAAACCTTCAGGGTATCTCCAAGCCAATACAGTTGAAACATCATGGTACAACCTTTGGGCTAATGTATCAGTACACCGGGCAAGAATACAATGACTAGTCACCGCTGTGGCGTGGTCTGTATTATCCACTTGAGCAGCTTGTACCACACTTGAGTCAGACTTTCCAACAGACCGACATCATATGGGAATTAGAGGAGGAAGAAGCATTGGCCGCCTTGAGGAACTTGTTCCTAAAGGATGATGACATGGACTGTTGTGTAATTGTCGAGGAGGAGGAGGAGGAAGGCCCTACCATCCGAGCTGCGGGGAAGGGATCATTCCTCAAGAATTGGACTGTCAGACCATCGAGGGCCCGACGAGTCCCGCGGTAGCAAGGCTGAACAACAGTGTTTATGTTGTTGTTTTCTAAGAAAATGATTTCCCTTTTTGGATTTGTTTTAAATAAAACCTCCAGCGTTCCAAAAAATTTGTTTAAATTATTAAAAATCGCTTTTATGTTTCAATGGATCGTTATTTATTATTATCATTTTCTCTCATATCTTTATCTATACATCATTACTATTTCCTGTTTTGTTGAATCGATAACTGTGACATGTAATGAGGCAACACAACAAAAGGATAATGATTCAGAAGAAGAGGATGTCATACCAGAGGAAATCATCAGGGAAGTAGAGGATTTTGAGAACAAGCCCAAGTCCAACCTGGACGAAACTGAGATAATCAACTTAGGAGATTCCAAAACTGTCAAGGAGACCCGCATCAGCATTCACTTATCACCATCAGAAAAAGAAGAGTACACACAGTTCTCGAAAGAGTATGAGGACATATTTGCATGGTCATACGATAATATGACCGGGTTAAGTACATCTCTTGTGGCTCACAAGTTTCCCACAAACCCAATGTGTCCACCAGTAAAGCAGAAACTCAGGAAATTCAAGCCTGATATGAGTCTGAATATCAAAGAGGAGGTCACCAAGAAAATCAAGGCCAAGGTCCTCAAGGTGGTTGAATACTAACTTGGTTAGCCAACATCATGCCAGTTCCAAAGAAAGATCGGAAAGTCAGAGTCTGTGTTGATTATCGGGATCTAAACAGAGCATGTCCCAAGGATGATTTCCCGCTACCAAACATACAAATTTTGATGGACAATTGCGCCAAGCATGAACTCCAGTCCTTTGTAGATTGCTTCACCGATTATCATCAGATTTGGATGGACGAAGAATATGTAGAGAAAACAACCTTCATTACACCATGGGGGTGTACTGTTACAAGATGATGCCATTCGGTTTAAAGAATGCTGGGGGCCACCTACATGATGGCTATGACTACCATTTTTCATGACATGATACATAAGGAGATCGAGGTGTACGTGGAAGACGTCATCATCAAATCCAAGAAAGCCACATATCATATAGCAGATTTGAGGAAGTTCTTCGACAGGCTGCAGAAGTACAACATGAATTTAAACCCTGCAAAGTGTGCATTCGGGGTCCTTGCCGGAAAGTTACTTGGGTTCATTGTCAGCCGTTGAGGGATAGAATTGGATCCATCAAAAGTCAAAACCATCCAGGAGATGCCACCTCCAAAGAGTAAGAAAGATCTAATAAATTTTCTAGGATGGCTAAACTACATCAGCCGGTTCATAACCCAGTCCACAGTCATATGTGAGCCAATTTTCAAGATGTTGAAGAGAGATGTTGCAACTAGTTGGACCGAGGATTGTCAAAGGGCTTTCGACAAGATCAAGGAGTACCTATCAACACCACCAGTTTTGGTCCCGCCAGAGCCAGACAGACCTTTGCTACTCTACCTCGCAGTGTTAGATGGAGCCTTCGGCTGCGTTCTGGGACAGCACGACGAGACAAGGAGAAAGAAACAAGTTATCTATTACCTGAGTAAGAAATTCTCCATATGCAGCGCTGTACTTGTCACGACCCAAACCGATGGGCCGCGACGGGTGCCTGAGTCCTACCTGTCACATAACTCTAAGCATGCGTCTAAGATATGAACCTGAATAACATCTGCTGCATTATGAAAATAACATACATGAAGGAAACATGCCATCAAGGCATATGTACATATACATGCGGAATATAGTGGGCGAGCCGGCAAAACTGCTATAGATAATTATACATCCAAAACTGAAAGCCATCAAGGCCACATACAACCTAACTAGACATACTGTCTACAGACCTCTAATAGAAACATAACTATACAAAGACGTGACTAAGCCACGTCATACCCATATACATATATATATATATATATACATACAAACGTATAGTACCAAAATCAAAAGCAGCTCCGGATCAAGTAGAGCATGCCAAATCTCGCTGATCTGGGATCCTAAGAAGGGGGACCATCAGTTTTCCTACCTGCACCTACGGGCATGAAACACCGGCCCTGTGAAATAGGGCGTTAGTACGAAAAATGTACTGAGTATGTAAGGCATGAAAATTAGTATGTAAAAGACATAGCTGAAACATGGAATAAAGAAACACATCTTTAAATCTGAATAACTTTATAAATTCTGAAACGTTTATAATGTCATGCACGTGCGTATAAATGTGGTGCCAGGCATAGGTATGGGTGTACATAATATCATCAAGCCACTAAGGGAATCCCATCATATCATCTCGGCCACTGTGGGCAACATCATCAACATATACCAGCTGATTAGGCGGTGGTGCGTATATAACACCGTAAACCTTTTCCCATATCTCATATCATATATTTACATATATACCATCTGGTCATGGGGAAATGCACATGTATAAATGAGTGAAATTCATGAAAAATACGTAATAATCTCAATATTCCTTCCAGATAAATTTTTCCAATTGCGTATTATTCGGAGACCCATGAACAGAAGATAATAATAATTCTCATGGGGAATCAAGAATATATACACCCCTAATATTTTTATGAATAGGGTAATTTATAAAAACTATGTGTTTGCTCGTTTCTTCAGTATCATATGGACCATGCCAAAATAAAGAAGGGAGTGCCTTAACATACCTAGAGTAGGGAAAACTCCGTATAATATCCTGTTGGAAAACCTTCATTGATTGAACTTAGAACTAAAAAGAACAAATTAAGCTTTTTTTGTTTTTTTTTCAGAAATTTTTGAACGAAAACTGCTCCTGCTTCTTTGAATATTCTTGAACGAAAATTTTAAGCTTCTTGATTTTTGAAGTGATGAACGATTTTTTTTTGTTAAGCTTCTATTCTTGAATTTTTTCAAACCAAGAAAGGATGTATTCTTTCTGTTTGAATAACTAACATGACTTGATGCCTTATCTAAAATGAATTAGAACAAACTCATTCTTATGAGTCATATAACTGATTTACACGTTTTATCATACTAAGCATATATGACTATGAGTCATATGCTTAAATGGTGGTCTACTGCCATGTTTCTTTTTGGGATAATTAATTATGTTTTGTCTTCTTATTAGTTAATTGGGTAATATTCTGTTACCCGATAATTAATCAATTACCCGCCTAATTTAAAAATTATCACAAATTATTTAAAATTATCTTTATTTTTAATATACTTTATATATTATACTACCGTGGTCATATAGTACTTATAATTATCGAGTATTATCGCTCAACTCGTATTTTATCCCGAATTGGCCACTTTCAACGAAACTCGTTTTCTTTAATTCGTATACCCTTTATCCTTCATGACACTTATTTATCGCTTGTTATAAATAGCGGAAATATGTTAACCTCATGATAATCTCACCCCCAGTCTGCATCAATTAACTGAAGACGAAATTTTTAGCGTACGAAAAACGCGAGATGTAACATCCCCCCCAAGAGACATTCGTCCTCGAATGTTTAACTCTCCGTGATCCATATAACTTTGGCAGGGTCGCCTTTGTAACAACACTACTACCAAATCTCCCTGTAGAAGCTTAATAATCTAATGCCACACCGGACCACAATTATCAATAACGACAATGGCCTTACATGACCAACGACAATAACCAACACAAGAACTTATACACGTATCTTATGATTATGATGTTTCATTCGGACCCTTCTCTGGAGGAGGAAATAGGTAGGGATATCTAGACTTCATGTTTTCCTCGGCCTCCCAAGTCATTTCTTCCACATTGTTGTGTCTCCAAAGTACTTTCACGGATGCTACCTCCTTATTCCGTAGCTTGCAGATTTGTCGGTCTCAAAAAACAACCGAAATTTCTTTGTATGACAAGTCCTCTGTAATCTGTACATCATCCATGGGCACCACTCGGGTAGCATCGCCAATGCACTTCCGTAACATAGATACGTGAAAAACTGGATGGACAGACTCCAACTCTGAGGGAAATTCTAAATCATAAGCTACTTGTTCCACTCTCCGAATGATCCTATAAGGCCCAATATACCGTGGTTTAAGTTTGCCTTTCTTGCCAAACCTCATCACACCTTTCATAGGTGACACCTTCAAGAATACCCTGTCATAAACCCCGAACTCTAAATCTCGCCGCCGCACGTCAGAATATGACTTCTGACGACTCTGAGCTGTCAATAGTCGATCCCGGATAATCTTCACTTTTTCTATGGCTTGCTGAACCAGGTTTGGCCCATGTAACCCAGATTCTCCAACGTCAAACCAACCTATAGGTGACCTACCTTCCGTCCATAGAGAGCTTTGTATGGAGCCATTTGAATACTGGAATGATAGCTATTATTATATGCGAACTCAATAAGCGGTAGATGATCATCCCAGCTACCTTTGAAGTCTATCAAACAAGCTCGTAACATATCCTTAAGTGTCTGAATAATACGCTTAGCATGTCCGTCTGTCTGGGAATGAAATCCTGTACTAAGACTTACATGAGTCCCCAATCCCTTTTGGAAGGACCTCCAGAAGTTAGCTGTAAATTGAGCTCCTCTATCCGAGATAATAGATACAAGGACACCATGCAGTCGTTATCTCCTTAATATAAAGCCTTGCATAATCATCTGAGGAATATGTAGTCCTAACAGGCAGAAAATGGGCTGACTTTGTAAGCCTATCAACGATCACCCATATCGAATCGAACTTACGCTGGGTACGAGGTAAGCCTACGATGAAATCCATATTGATTACTTCCCACTTCCAAGTCGGAATTCCCATAACCTACAATAACCCACCGGGTTTCTGATGCTCAATGTTAACCTGTTGACAGTTAGGACACTGAGCAACAAACTCCACTATATCCCTTTTCATTCTGTCCCACCAATACACTTCCCTGATATCATGATACATCTTTGTTGCTCCTGGATGGACAAAATAACGAGAATGGTGAGTTTCTCCCATAACCTGTCGATGTAGCCCTGCAACATTAGGGACACATAATCGTCCTTGATATATGAGGACCCCATCTTCTGTAGTTTCAAATTGTGTCTTCTCCTTCTGAAGGGTGGTATCCCTATAATGAACTAACATAGGATCCTCGTACTGGCGTTCTTTTACTTCAGTTATGAAAGAGGATGTTGCCTCCTGAATAGTAATTCCCATATCACCTGAGTCCAGTAACCGAACTCCAAGACTAGCTAGCTGATGAACATCATGGGCAATTCCCTTCTTTTCCGGCTGTAAGTATGACATGCTACCCATCGATCTACGGCTGAGGGCGTCGGCTACCACGTTCGCCTTCCCTGGATGGTATAAAATATCAACGTCATAGTCTTTTATTAGCTCAAACCATCTCCTTTGACGTAAATTTAGATATACTGGAGGCCCTTATGATCCATATAGATGTCAACATGAATGCCATACAAGTAGTGCTTCCACATCTTTAGTGCATGATCACTGCGACTAACTCTAAATCGTGGGTCGGGTAATTCTTCTCGTGCTTTCTTAGTTGTCTAGAAGCATATGCCACAACCTTACCATGCTGCATCATCACACAACCCAATCTAACGCTTGAAGCGTCACAATAGATCACATAACCATCAGTCCCTTCTGGGAGCGTTAGAACCGGTGCTGAAGTTAATCTGTCCTTAAGGTCTGGAAACTCTGTTCGCAAGCGTCAGTCCATTGAAACTTTTCTCCCTTTTGACTTAACTTTGTTAAAGGTTCGGAAAGGGAAGAAAATCCTTCCACAAATCTCCTGTAATAACCTGCCAAACCGAGAAAACTACGAACCTCCGTCGGTGTTGTGGGTCTAGGCCAAGACTTTACTACCTCAATCTTTTGTGTATCCACCCGGACGCCTTCACTCGAAATGATATGCCCAAGGAAAGCTAGAGAATTGAACAAGAATTCACATTTAGAGAATTTTTCATACAACTTCCCTTTTTGTAGAGTTCTGAGCACAATACACAAATGATCTGCATGTTCAGCCTCTGAACGAGAATACACCAATATATCCTCGACAATTACATTACAAACAGATCTAAAAAGGGCCTGAACACACGGTTCATCAAATCCATGAATATTGTTGGGGCATTGGTCAAACCGAACGACATAAGATGAAACTCAAAATGCCCATATCTGGTCCTGAATGCTGTCTTCGGAATATCTTCCTCCTTAACCCTTACTTGATGGTACCCGGACCTCAAGTCTATTTTTGAAAAACACTTGGCACCTTGCAACTAATCAAATAAATCGTCAATCCTCGGGAGCGGGAACTTATTCTTGACCGTCACGTTATTCAACTGTCTATAATCAATACACATCCGTAAGGAACCATCTTTCTTTCTCACAAATAACACAAGTGCCCCCCACGGTGATGTGTTAGGTCTGATAAAGCCTTTTTCAAGAAAGTCCTTTAGTTGTTCCTTTAACTCTTTCAGCTCCACGGAGGCCATTATACAGGGAGGATTGGATATTGGATGAGTATCTGGTAGTAGGTCAATGGAAAACTCAATTTCTGCCTCTGGTGGAAGACCTGGAAGCTCATCGGGAAAAACATCGGGAAACTCATTAACCACATGGATAGACTGAATGGTTGGTGACTCCACTTCCACATCCTGAACCCGAACTAAGTGATAAATACAACCCTTTCTGATCATCTTCCTTGCCTTGAGATTGGAAATGAATCTTCCTCTCGGCGATTCCGTATTACCTTTCCATTCCAAAACAGGCTCCCCTGGAAATTGAAATCGGACCATCTTTGATCTACAATCAATATTGGCATGACAAGAAGCCAACAAATCCATACCCATTATAACATCAAATTCTACCATATCCAATTCGATTAGGTCTGCTATGGTAGATCGACCATGAACTATTATTATACAACCCCTATATACTCGCTTAGCTATCACTGAGTCCCTAATAGGTGTAGACACCTCAAAAGGTTTAACCAATTCAGGTTTTATTTCAAACTTACTAGAAACCAACAGAGTAACGTATGATAAAGTAGAACCTGGGTCAATCAGTGCATATGCATCATATGAGGAGCTTGATAATATACCTATAACAACATCAGGCGATGATTCCTGGTCCTGTCATCCTGCCAACGCATAAATGCGGTTCTGAGGATTGCTCGAGCTAGATGCTCTGCCTCTACCTCTAACACGACTCATTGGTGCTTGTGGAACTTGCCCAGGGGGGCGCACTGATGATGACGAACCTGCTATAGATCCCGCTGGCCAAGATACACTTGCATCACCTCTCGTCGGACAATCCCTCATAACGTGGCCCGGATAACCACAAGTATAACAAACACCTAATCACATACGGCACTGCCCGGTATGCTGCTTACCACATTGAGCACATCATGTCAAGGGCGGCCTCATCTGGCTTGACTCACCGCTTTACTGAGAACCTGAGGCCTTGAAATTCTAACCAGACCCTGAATATGTAGAACGATCAAATCTCTTACCGCCAGACTAAAGGGGCGCACTAGCCGAGGGATGGGATGGAGACCTCGAGTAATGATGCCTCTAACTACCTCGAAACTCACCAAAAAACCCGAATACCGCGCTCTCTTATTCTGCGCCCTTTCCTGCTCACGATCGGCCCTCTGTTTCTGTTTACGCTCCTCTACACCCTGAGCGTATGACTGAATACGAGAAATATTCATGTCTAGCTGAAGTGAGACCGACATACAATCGTTAAGCAAGTGAGGCTCTAATCCCATCACGAACAGGTGAACCCGATCTTCCATCTTAGATAAAAATAGTGGGAGGATACCTAGCCAATGAATCAAACTGAAGACTGTACTCCCGGACACTCATGTTACCCTGCCGAAGGGTCAAGAACCTATTAACTCTGGCCCGTCTATGTTCTAGTGGCAGATAATGACGAAGAAATGCTTCTGTAAACTCCTGCCATACTGCTGGAGGGTATGCTCACCCCTGGACAATTCCCAAGACTCGTAAAAATTAACTGCAACATCTCGGAGTCTATAGGAAGCTAGCTCAACTAACTTAGTCGCAGTGGCCTTCATTATCCTTAACGTCCTCAGCACTCTATCGATAAATACTTGAGGGTCCTCATCTGGATCTGACCCCATGAATATCGGAGGGTCTAAATTAATGAAGTCACGAACCCTCGCACTGTCGGACCTATCTGCATAACCAATACCTACTTCCTGACGCTGAGCCTGAGCGGCTACTAATCGGGTTAATTACTAAATAGCATCTCTCATCTACTGATCCGGTGCATCCGACTGAGGATCTGGACGTACAGGGACGGGCGCTGGAGCTGGTGCCCCTCGAAATTCTTTTGAAAAAGGCGGGGTATGTGAAGTCTGAGATGGAATCTCACTATGAGATTTTCCTCGAGCCCTGGTAACCGTGGCGCTCGACTAGTAGCCTCCTCGGCCACAAACTTTCTTTTCTGGGAGGCTGTAGTCTTTGGAGGCATCGCTGAAAGTATAGCATATCGCTACAAACACAAATTTTTATATCGCACGATCTAAGACAAAAAAAGAGGATGACATCCTATATGTACTGTAGCCTTATGTTTATAAGTGTGGGGCACAACACACCTATAAACAAGACTATACTAGACACGGTCTGTAGACAACTCTAGGACAGAACTGCTCTTATACCACTTTTGTCACGACCCAAATCGATGGGCCGCGACGGGTGCCTGAGTCCTACCTGTCATACACCCCTAAGCATGCGTCTAAGATATGAACCTGAATAACATCTGCTGCATTATGAAAATAACATACATGAAGAAAACATTCCATCAAGGCATATGTATGTATACATGCGGAAAACAGTGGGCGAGCCGGCAAGGCTGCTATAGACAACTATACATCCAAAACTGAAAGCCGTCAAGGCCACATACAACCCAACTAGACATACTGACTACATACCTCTAATAGAAACATAACTGTAGAAAGACGTGACTGAGCCACATCATACCCATATACATACATACATACATACATACATACATACATACATACATATATATATATATATATATATATATATATATATATATACAAACGTATCGTATCAAAATCAAAAGCAGCTTCGGATCAAGTGGAGCACGCCAACTCTCGCTGATCAGGGATCCTAAGAAGGAGGACCGTCAGTTTTCCTACCTGCACCTGCGGGCATGAAACAAAAGCCACGTGAAATAGGGCGTCAATACGAAAAATGTACTGAGTATGTAAGGCATGAAATTAGTACGTAAAAGACATAGCTGAAATATGGAATAAAGAAACACATCTTTAAATCTGAATAACTTTATAAATTCTGAAACGTTTATAATGTCATGCACGTGCGTATAAATGTCGTGCCATGCATAGGTATTGGTGTACATAATATCATCAAGCCACTGAGGGCATCCCATCATATCATCTCGGCCACTGTGGGCATATATTTAGGTGGTGGTGCATATATAACGCCGTAACCTTTTCCCATATCCCATATACATACATTTACATATATACGCGTATATAACGCCATCAGGTCATGGGTCAATGCACATGTATAAATGAGTGAAATGCATAAAAAATACGTAATAATCTCAATATTCATTCCAAGAAAGGATGTATTATTTCTGTTTGAATAACTAACATGACTTGATGCATTATCCAAAATGAATTAGAACAAACTCATTCTTATGAGTCATATAACTGATTTACACGTTTTATCATACTAAGAATATATGACTATGAGTCATATGCTTAAATGGTGGTCTACTGCCACATTTCTTTTTGGGTATAATTAATTAAGTTTTGTCCGCTTATTAGTTAACTGGGTAATGTTCTGTTACTCGGTAATTAATCAATTACCTGCATAATTTAAAAATTACCACAAATTACTTAAAATTCTTTTTATTTTTAATATACTTTATATATTATACTACCGTGGTCATATGGTACTTTTCATGGTACTATTCATAATTATCGGGTATTATCGCTCAACACGTATTTCATCCCAAATTGGACACTTTCAACGAAGCTCATTTTCTTTAATTTGTGTACCCTTTATCCTTCATGAAACTTATTTAGCGCTTGTCATAAATAGCGAAAATATGTTAACCTCAAGACTCACCCCCATTCTACGTCAATTAACTGAAGACGAAACTTTTAGCATACGAAAAATGCGAGATGTAACAATACTCTCTATTGGAACGTACCTGTTGCGCCTTGACCTGAATAGCTCAAACGTGGAGGCATTACTTCTGTGCTTACACAACGTACCTCGTATCAAGGATGGATCCCCTGAAATATATCTTTCAAAAACCTATGCCAACTGGCAAGCTGGGTAGTGGCAAATCCTGTTGAGTGAGTTCGACATAGTTTATGTAACTCAGAAAGTAATCAAGGACATGCACTGGAAGATCATCTTACTGAAAACCCTGTGGAAGGAGAATACAAACCCCTGGAAACATATTTTCTCGATGAAGAAGTGATATTCATAGCGGAGGATATTGCTGAATCCCACGACGGTTGGAGGGTGTTCTTTGACGGAGCGGCAAATTTCAAAGGAGTCAGTATTAGAGCTGTCTTGGTATCAAAAACTGGCCAACATTATCCGGTATCTGCTAAACTCAGATTTCCGTGCACCTATAACATGGCAAAGTATGAAGCTTGCATCCTAGGACTCAACATGGCCATCAACATGAATATTCAGGAGTTGTTGGTAATCGGCGATTCAGATTTTTTTGTGCACCAGGTACAAGGAGAATGGGCCACCAAGAGTTCCAAGATACTGCCATATCTGCACCATGTGCAGGAATTGAGAAAGAGGTTCACGAAGATAGAGTTTCGGCATGTTCTTAGGGTTCAGAACGAGTTTTTCGATGCATTGGCCACTTTGTCATCAATGATACAACACCCAGACAAGATCTTCATTGATCCTATCCCAGTAAGGATCCACAGTCAGCCAACATATTGTGCTCATGTTGAAGAAGAAATAGATGGGAAGCCTTGGTTCCACGACATCAAAAGGTATCTGACAAAAGGGGAATACCCGGAGCATGCAAACCATACTCGGAAACACACGCTTCGGGGATTGTCCAACGATTTCTTCCACAGTGGAGGAACCCTATATAGAAGAACTCCTGATTTGGGATTGTTGAGGTGCGTCAACGCGAGAAAAGCTTCTAAGTTTCTAGAAGAGATACATGTCGGAACCTGCGACCCGCATATGAATGGCTTTATCTTGGCCAAGAAGATACTCAGGGCCAGTTATTTCTGGATGACCATGGAGACAGATTGCATCCGGTATGTCCAAAAATGCTACCAATGTCAAGTACATGCAGATATGATAAAAGTGCTGCCAAATGAGCTCAATGCAAAAATCTCACCTTGGCCATTCTCCACCTGGGGAATGGATGTCATTGGTACAATCGAGCCAACCGCCTCAAATGGGCATCGTTTCATCTTGGTAGCTATTGATTACTTCACCAAATGGGTAGAAGCAACATCTTACAAGGCAGTGACTAGGAAAGTCATGGAAGATTTTGTTCGTGACCAGATAGTTTGCCGATTCAGAATTCCGGAGTCCATCATCACTGACAATGCCGCCAATCTCAACAGCGATCAGATGAATGCCATATGTGAGACTTTCAAAATCAAGCGCAAGAATTCCACAACCTATAGACCTTAGATGAATGGAGTTGTAGAAGCCGCCAACAAGAATAACAATAAGATACTGAGAAAGATGGTAGAAAATCACAAACAATGGCACGAGAAGCTACCATTTTCTTTACTGGGATACCGTACCACAGTCCGCACATCAATCGGGGCAACTCCCTACTTGCTGGTTAACGGTAACGAAGGTGTTAATCATGCCGAAGTGGAGATTCCTTCTTTAAGTATCATATAGGAAGCTGAGCTCAGTGATGCAGAATGGATAAGGAACCGTTATGAGCAGCTATCCCTCATAGACGGAAAGAGGATGAACACAGTATGTCACGGCCCACTTTATCAGAACAGAATGTCTAGAGCCTTCAACAAAAGAGTTAAGCTAAGACAGTTTACACCGGGACAGCTGGTGTTGAAGAAGATATTACCGTATCAAAACGAAGACAAAGGGAAATTCTCTCCCAATTGGCAAAGTCCTTACATGGTTCACAGGGTATTGATAGGAGGAGCCCTCATACTTGCAGAAATAGACGGAGAAGTTTTTCCAAAACCTATCAACTCAGATGCAGTCAAGCGATACTATGGGTAACTGTTTATGTTTTCCGAAAATGATGTAAATTGAAGTACGCCCGACTTAATTCCCATTTAAGAGGGGATACGTAGGAATCCCTATGGGTTTGGTCATAATTCAATAAAAATCTTATGTCTCCATACAATCAAAAACTGGGGGAAGAATTTTGAGGAGGACCGTTAAAATTCCGAAGCAAGTTCAGCCGATCGCAGCATGTACAACAGTTAGAGAAGTTTATCCATCTAACTGGGGCAGAAATTTGAGGAGGATCCTCAAAATTCTACAGCAAGAGAAGTCGCAATGTCTCGGATCGTGTCACAGTCATTGGTTCATCTAACCAACTTCTCAATATATATATATATATATATATATATATATATATATATATATATATATATAATGTCTTTGAAAACTATGCATGCTTGCTTGTAAAATAACTCTATTTAGAAACGCTGCCCCCAATGATGTGAGCACGATCTCTAGACCAAGCAAGCAAGCTGGCGGAGGCACGAACCGACCTCCCCTTTTACAAAACTCACAATTTCTGTTTATTTGCAGGAACGAAGAATATACATGCCCCAAAGTCACAACCTTTATAACAACAACGATACTGAATCCACTTCCAGCTAAGAAAACTCTGCTATCGCCGGCTATTTATTCTATTCTGCATGGGACTAAGCCTTGTCCCGAATCTTAAATGAGACTAAGCTCTGTCTCCATCTGCAAGAGGCTAAGCCCTGCCTTTATATTTGCATAAGCTAAGCTCTGCCTTCATTTGCTTGGGACTAAGCCCTGTCCCGGATCTTGCATGAGACTAAGCTCTGTCTCCTTCTGCATGAGGCTAAGCCCTGCCTCCATATTTTCATAAGGCTAAGCTCTGCCTTCATTTGCATGGGACTAAGCCTTGTCCCGAATCTTAAATGAGACTAAGCTCTGTCTCCATCTGCATGAGGCTAAGCCTTGCCTCCATATTTGCATAAGGCTAAGCTCTGCCTTCATTTGCATAGGACTAAGCCCTGTCCCGAATCTTGCATGAGGCTAAGCCCTGCCTCCATATTTGCATAAGGCTAAGCTCTGTCTTCATTTACATGGGACTAAGCCATGTCCCGAATCTTGCATGAGACTAACCTCTGTCTCCATCTGCATGAGGCTAAGCCTTAACTCCATATTTTCATAAGGCTAAGCTCTGCATTCATTTTCATGGGACTAAGCCCTATCCCGAATCTTGCATGAGACTAAGCGTTGTCTCCATCTGCATGAGGCTAAACCCTGCCTCCATATTTGCATAAGGCTAAGCTCTGTCTTCATTTACATGGGACTAAGCCATGTCCCGAATCTTGCATGAGACTAAGCGTTGTCTCCATCTGCATGAGGCTAAACCCTGCCTCCATATTTGCATAAGGCTAAGCTCTGCCTTCATTTGCATGAGACTAAGCCCTGTCCCTAATCTTGCATGAGATTAAGCTCTGTCTCCATCTGCATGAGGCTAAGACCTTTCTCCATATTTGCATTAGGCTAAGCTCTGCCTTCATTTGCATGAGGCTAAATCCTGCCTCCATATTTGCATAAGACAAATCATTGCCTTTCTATTTGCCGATGACTAAGCGCTGTCTCTCTGGCACTATCTATTTGTTCTTATTTTGGGCTAAGCTCTGCCCTCAACTTCACAAGACTAAGCCTTGTCTTGTTGCTTTGAACATCATCATTGCATCTCATGGGGCGAAATATCGCCAACTTGTCCAAACAGGTCATAGTCTAAAGGCATCACCCTCATAACCGGAAGACACCATGCCATGGCCTGAGGATCTCTTAAAGTTGCATATCATTATACAAAGACGTCATAGTATAAAGGCATCATCCTCATAGCTGGAAGACGCCATGCCATGGCCTGAGGATCTCTCAAAGTTGCATATCATTATCCAAAAGCGTCATAGTCTAAAGGAATCATCCTCATAGCTAGAAGACACCATGCCATGGCTTGAAGATCTCTCTAAGTTGCATATCAGTATTCAAAGGAGTTATGGTTCGGAGGAACCATTTTCATGGCCCGAGAACATTATTTCATGGCTTGCGAATCCCTCACTGAACAATTCATGGCCCAGGACATCATGGTCTAAGGATGTCATCCTCAACAATTCGAAGACAATTCTGATAGTCCGAAGGGAATCTGCATCATGTTTAAATTTCCGCAAAAATATATGCTCGTAGTACCTCTTTAATTGTTGGTGACCCGATAAGCAACCATTACCCTAACGGGAGCAATCCCGCTCCATTTCCTTCATGTTATCTCAAACCTGACCAATGACCATAACTATTCTTCACCTATCCCGAAATTTCGTGACCATCCTTGTGGTAACATTTTCATTCACAGACTCTCTTGTGTAGCGTGATGTTTAACCTTCAATAAATTAACTTAATAATCTCATGCCACATCCGAAAGTTTTTTTTAGTTAATTTTTATTTCAATTAATTCTATGTTAAAATCGCGGATTCGCTTGTAGTAATTGTTGATAGCCAATTTTTTCCTATCATATTTTTTAAATGCATATATACCTTCAAAACTATGCATTAGCATCAATTTATATTTTTCCTTAAAATTAATTTATCCCAGTATTTTATTAAATCATTACTAATTGCATCATAAATGATTTTATAACAATTTTATGACTTAATTCTACTATTTATATGTATACTAAGCTTTAATTATTTCACAAATGGCCATATTTAATTCCAATAACATTGCAATTATAGCCCATGTATGCATTATTACATTATTTTATCAGAAAATAGCCTTTTTGTATTTTTTAAATGTTGAGTAATTGTCTTACAACATTTTTATGCATGAAAATTATTTTTACAATTTGTTAATTATCTTTTTTACAAATTATTTTATCAATTAATTGGGTATTTAACAAATAGACTTTTTAATTCCTTTAATTTTTCGGACCTAAACCACTATATTAGCCCAAACCCTCAAAAAACTACCAGCCCATTTCATCTCCAAGTCCAACCTACCTATCCGACCCAATAACCCCGTCCAATCATGGCCGTTGATCCTTTAGATCAACAGTCCACACCAACCCTTACCATATTTAATCCCAACTAACCCTAACCCCTAATCATTCACTCAACCCGGCCTCCCTTGGATCCCTTTTCCTCTCCATTCTCTCTCAAGCTCACCCTAACCCTAATCGCCGTCACCGGCAAGAACCCCCTTCTAGGGTGTTTTCGTCCCTTCTCCAACCACCACTGGTCTCCTATACTCCCTGGCTCTTTGGTTTCACGACTCCTTGAGGAGATCTCAAGGAAACCCAACCGGGTTCTCCCTGAAAATTGTTTACCGGTCTGTATATGGCCTTTCTCGTTTGTGATTATTGGTTTCCTCCTATTTTTAATTTGAATCCATCGTTTTGACCGCGTTTCTTTCATCTCTACTTTTTTTCTGAAAACCCCAGTTTACGACTACTCGAATCCGTTTAGATCTTTGTAGATATGAAACGTTCGAGTATTATCTAGTGTTTTCCCTTGAAGATCTCTTATTTTGGTAAACTATTTCGATTCCATTTTCTTTCTTCTGAAATTATGGTTTGCCCTAAGTATTTTTCAAAAGGGTTTTCTTTCTAACTTTTTCAGTTCTTAAACTAATTGTTTCTTTACTAGCTTGACTGATCCTCGTGTATGTTTCTGTGTGTTACACTTATTTCTTTAATTTTTTGTTTCTATATTGAGCTTATCTCTGTGAACCAGTCCTATTAACTTATTCTATTTAGGAGCTTAAACGATTTTCCCCATCAAAATCAGTATTTTGTGAGATTTCTACTTGATTGACTTCTGTTAAGGATTTGAACAATTTCTTTCTTGTTAAAATAAGAACCCTTTGGGATTCTTACTTGGTTGATTTCTATCTAAGGATTCAAATAATTCTTTCCTATAAAATTAGTACTCTTTGAAGATTTTTACTTATTGTTTCCTGTTAATTGCCCTGTTAAAATTCGTGTGCTGGGATTTTACTGGTTTCCTTATTTGGACATGTTTTCCCTATTTTACCCGCCTTAATTAGTGGGCAGTAGTTTGGGGATTTTTACTGACTCCCTATATGGTATGATTTTGATTGATTACCTTAATTGAACCCTATTATGACCGTTAATTGACTATTCCCCAATTAAAAGGGATCTTTTACGGACTCCCTATATGAATTAATTTTGTGATTTGGTTGATTGATCCTTAATTGATTGAACTTTGATTCTCTTTTCCTTACTTGTTCCACTCCCTAAGTGCTATATGTATACACTCTTGTATTACCTCTAGGAAACGAACAATTAGTTCATAATACATACACACACTCTCAAATTCTCTCTTCTTTCCCTACAACCGGTGCTAACTGTTGGTCTAGCTGGCTGAAAGCCAAGGCTAGATAGTGGAACTTTACTTGCTTTACATTCTGCACTTTGCATCCTTAACTGATATGTCTCTAGTTCAATTCTGAAACTCAACTTTGTGTGCTCCTTTATGTAAATCCATGCCTATTCCTGCACTAGTTAATTGGCTATGTATTTAATTGTATTCCTGTTTCTTGCTTTACCCAGTATGTTTAAGTTTTACCCTCTACAGTTCAAGTGTTTAGTCGAGCATGCCTAGATCTCATTTGTCTTGTTTGCATGTTTGTTCAGTTCCATTTTACTCCCCTCAACTAGTATGCTCATGTTAGTGTCTTAGACTCCTCATCTGTTTGATTGATCCTAATTGGTATGACTAATGCACCCCGATATGACTATTCCCACGCTATGTCCCTATGTTTCAATTGCCTTTTACTATGAATAACTTGTTAAGTCTCTGAATCAGTAGACTCCTAGTTGTTCCGTATAGTTGTTGTTCCATATGCTCCCTTTAGACCCTGTTCATATGTTTCTGATGTGAAGCTCTTTCTATGTTCCCAACCCTTTGACCTCTGTTTGTAAAACTGATTGCTGAATGGTTATGATTCTGAGAACTCTGAGTTTGTATGGTTGCATGTTGAATCTTTGTTCTTTTCAGACTTGATTTCAAAACTGTTTTTCAATCCTGGCATTTTCCTAAATTTGTTTCTATTCCTGAAAACCTTTTCACTCCTAAAAGTATTATCTCTACACTGTCTTTAACAAGTTCTTTCAAGACTATGTCAAGCACTCTCACTTCTACTCTTAGATTCTTAAATTCTGCCCCACCAGTGTGTATACTTCCTAGGAATCCATGAGATTCCTCAGAACTCTGGCACACTTGGGCTGCCTTTTCCAAACCGCACATAATCACTTCCCTATTCAAAGGATCTTGGTGTGAGCATTGCCCGGGATCCCTGAGGTCCTTAGGGAACTTTGACACACCAGGACACCCTATTGGCTATGAGACTTTTGCATCCTGGACTGTTTTGAAGGCCTGGTATTTCCAGGTTCACTTTGGGCCTATCTCAGGCTCCCTATAGTATAGCTTATATTTGTTCATGTAATTCATTCAATTTTAGTCTATAATATCTTTTTTGTAAACAGATATTGGGGAAATTAGTAAAAGGGTAGGGATTCTTGTACGATTTTTTTAGGGAAATTGGGTAGAAATCATGTTTTAGGTTTATACTATGCTTATTCGCGGTAGAAATCATGCCTTTAGACCTATATTATGTTACTTGCATTAGAGATCATGTTGTAGGAAGGTTGTGTTATTTGCATTAGAAACCCTACCTTAGGATAATTACATTTACTTGTTTTGCATATTAGAAAACATGTTACAACTCAGTACTTCATTATCACGAAATTCTGCTTCTGCATAAGTCACAATCACCTAGAAATCATGTCGTTAAGCTACTACTGTAATCCTGCCTAATAAAAATTACCATTCTCTATGTGCATTAGAAATCCTGTTTTAGGATTGCATTTGCATTTGCTTTAAATCATGTCGCCTAAATAAATAACTATCTTGTTTATAAAGATTCTTAAAAGAAAAGCCCCAACGACTAGACACCATGTTATAGGATAAAATATGCATGACATCAGTATTTCAGCACCTAGACAAACATGTTTATAGGATGTATTAAAACTCAAACTATTTATTTTCCTTTAGTCAATTTTCAGAATTCAATAGGTAATTAAGGCCTTACAAATGGTTGTAAAACTATGTTTTATTTATTCGTGACTGCCCAGATTCAACAGGTTCTAAAATTAATAGGCAAACTGATTAGGTTTACGCCACTTCCCATTAAAACAATACTGCATATTCTCTGCTTGTTATGTTCCCCTAGATATCCTGTTCTAGGACTTTCTGAAATTCTCTGAAATCTGTGCTTGAGACGTGCTAATTATCTGTTTATGTGTGGAGGTAAACACGAGCCTCTTAATTGTTTCATATATGACAGTCATGTTTGTTCTTTGTTGTTGCTTAGATTTTGTCCTTCTTAACATCTTAGGAGAGTCTAGAACTGCCCTAAATTTAGATGTCCTAAACACCTCCAGGGCCACGAGGAAGGGACGGGTAAAGTACGCTTAGAGTTTGTTAATTAAAACCGCTTATATAACCGCTAAGAGGAGGGTAATAATGACCTGTACGCTAATGCCACATGTAACCCCTCTCGTTGAGGAAGAATTATCGGGCATTGTACAAATGTGATCCTATAGGCTAATAACTTAGGAGTCCCCTATCTTATTTACATATGTGTGCTCAGACTGCTTACCTTTTAAACTCCTTTTATCTTATTTACATATGTGTGCTTAGACTTCTTATCTGCTAAATGACTAATTTACTAAGTAAGTTTGGTCAGGACCCACCATTGTTGACCTCGAGGGGTGCCTAACACATTCCCCTCAAGGTAATTTCAAGTCCTTACCCAATCTCAGGTGACATAGACTGGTTTCATGAATTACTTGCATTAGGTGCCCTAACGCACCATAAATCCGTTAGGTGGTGACTCTTCACTTTCCATACCTCTCTCCCAAAATGAAGAGAGTTGTCCCAAATGAATGTTGAAACCCAATTCCGCGAGGGAGAAAAAGGGGCACGACAACATGGAGACTCTGCTGGGGATTTTAGGCTTTTACCATAACAAACTTGCTTTTCGTAAATTAGTCTTAAGCATGCTTCTTTTTCTAATATGTGCGCACCCTTTCCCTTTATGTGAATTTGATTGCCCGCTTTAAGCATTTATGATCTCCTTTACTAAAGAAACTGATTTATTTCTTTGTTTTCCTTTCCTAAACGTCTTTCAATTATTAAATACCGCATTTATTATTTTCCTAACGTGCAAATACGTGACAACATGCTATTTACTGCTGCATAAATCATGCTCAACATCATATTCCACTCGTGCGTAATCAATCCTTTAGCAACGCTTGATGAGTGGTTGCACTCATCCTATATATCATCGTTTAAATTTGGAAAGGCTTATTTGCGGTAAAACTAGTCGATCAGCGGTGCAATCGACAGTTCCGTGCCTTTCCCCCTCAAGTTGTCCGCTTGAGGGTACCAGTATAGAACCCCATAGCAACCTTACTCTGATTATAACTGTACATGCATCATGGTCAAACCTAGTCGGGGTAGTATGTTGTCCACATAATAACCCATTAAGATAAGCCTTATCCAAAAGTATACCGAGGTTTCCATAATCCCAACGGGCGCAACCACGTTTTGTGCATTAATTTTTGACAACTAAATGCCAATATGCTAATCATCGATATATAAATAGTCGAATCTGTAGGGGGAAAGGGTCTAACTTTATTTGTTTTGCATAAATGAGGCACGAGGTCCCCAGGTTCGGCATGGTCCAAAATATACCACCACTGCTACTAGACTGGTGGGAAGATGTTTCCTCAAGTGACAAAAAACATGTGAAGAAGGTCTTGGGAAATTTTCCTTCTCTGTTAGACATCCATCCAAATAACATGTTGATAGAAGATGCAACCATGTTCTGGGATCGTGAAAAATCGGTGTTTCGCTTAGGGGATATAGAAATGACCCCGCTCCTAGAAGAAAATGGGGGGTTTGCTGGGCTACTTTGGGACAGCCCTGGTTATTGGTACTAGAAAATCGCACTGATAGGGGATTTCTAAAAATGATGGGTCTGAAAAAGAACGTCGATTTGGAGTGATTAAAGAAATCTTATATACCATTTGACTACTTGTATGAGAGATACGGCCATAGAGAGTCCTACTGTATTTTCCATGATGATTTTTCCATAACTTTCTTGGGACATATTCATCGCATAGTTTTTGTGTTCATTGTTTGCTTCTTAGGCATGATAGTGTTCCAAACGAAAAGAGAAAGAATTCACACTAGATTGGATATGGTAACCAAGACTCTAATGGAAGGAATCGAGGGAAAGACATACACCATAGTCCCTATGATTATAGCTGATATCTACCGGGCCTTGGACCACTGCCAGAAAGGGTCCAAACATTTCGAGGGTTGCAATTTGCTGTTGCAGTTGTGGTTAATGGAGAATCTCCAAAAGGGTCAATATCGCCAGGAGTTTCCACGATGGGTATGGAATGACCATATTGCCTTCCATCACCCTAATATTCCAAACAGGTTTGCTCAACCAGAGAGTGCTAAGGAATGGGTGGAGTTCTTCGACAATTTGACTGAGGATCAGGTTTAGTGGATGTTTGAATGATTCCCTACAAACGAGTTCATCATCAGGTCAAGGGACGCTTCTCACTTAGTGTTGATCGGGTTAAGGGGAATATACCCTTATGTTCCCATCAGGGTTATGAGGCAGGCAGGCAGGAAGCAGATCATACCGTGAGTCGCAAAGATAGGTCATTTCGGGGCAGATTATTAGGAAGACGACATCCCTTTCAAGTGTCAAGCTTAGCATATGTGCCACTCAAAGATTATTGTAGGAAAAGACACCATCGATCCAGGAAGGTATCATATAGGACATGCACCCTTTTACCCAGCATGGTTGGAGGATAACTTAGCTGGGAAAGTTGAGCTAGGAATCAGTCGGGGAAACAGGGTCATCGATGAAGATGCAGAAACACAAGTAAAATACAACAAGTTGCGTAAGAGGATTCATGACTTCGAGGCCGAACATCAGGAGATACACGAGACAGACAAGAGATTAATCAGGGAATGGAGGGAAATGGCTATCACCTCCAA
Organism: Nicotiana knightiana; assembly: GCA_005239525.1. Taxonomy (NCBI): domain Eukaryota; kingdom Viridiplantae; phylum Streptophyta; class Magnoliopsida; order Solanales; family Solanaceae; genus Nicotiana; species Nicotiana knightiana. The sequence goes on from ML375769.1 coordinate 70,022, forward strand.
TGAAAGGGTAGAATATCTGGAACAGGGTTTGATGGAGCTAGAAGGAAAGACAAGAAAGAGGGTCGCTGACTGCCAGAATGCTGAAGGAAGCGAGGGAGGACATCTGGCAAGAGTATACCTGTTTTTGGGCATGCATGAACTAGGGGACCTGATTGATGGAGCCAGAAAGATCAAGCCTGGGGAAGGTCCTTGTGGGACGAAGTATATTAGATTTACATGTCTTTCCTAAATGTAATAAGGCCAAATGCCAGTAATGACCTATCTTTTATTATTTTAGTGTTGTGTTGGATTCATCTATTTTTATATTAATGTAATGAGGCAATTATTGGCATCTAAATTCTCCAAAACAATTTGACGCTAGGCCTACCTCAGGCACAATGAGGCTCCCAAAATAAGACGCGAATTTACATTCAACAATATGTGTTTAAATACCGAAAATACTCTTTTTAGAACTCTTACTGAATTGACTACCTTTTTTTTTCTTTCTTTCTTTTGATTATTCCCATTCCCCAAAGGTTGGTTCGCGCATACTGGCATCATCAGCTTTTCATACTAGATCCAGGGGCCCTCCACCTTCTCTTCCTCTTAGTCAACCAAAAGGCAAAGGGAAAGAAAAGATGGATGATTCGAACGGCAACAACATACATGTTGAACTTGTAGAATCTTCTGATGGTCGAGGTACTCAGGCCCCAAATGATGAGGTATCACGACTTGAGCAGAAAATACTAGAACTGCAGGGTGAGATCGAGCTAGTCCGGAGCTTAGAAAATGTATCCCTCACACTCAATATCCCAGATGTCAACCATCCAAACACTCAGAACACCCCACCACCGCAAAACACACCTAACAAACGCCCATAGAATCCTCCTGCACCTCACCATTATACAACCCCACCAAAAAATCAAACTATCCCACCACAGTACCAGCAAAACACTTACCACACTCCACAAAATACACCACCAATCATTCTTGAACCCCACAATTCCACCAATGATCACCATTATACCCGAACTCCCAGTCATCAAAACAACCCTACCTCACTCCACTCAGCTTGTATCCTATACACCAGAATCCACTGAGAAGGACTTGCTCATTAAGAACCTGGCTGAAGAGCTCAAGAAGTTGACGAGTCAGGTTCAAGGAGTCGAAGGGAGAAAGGGGATAGAAAGTCTGAACTATGAAGACCTATGCATACAGCCCGATGTAGAAATTCCGGAGAATTACAAACCCCCAAGTTTGAAATATTTGACGGAACAGGTGATCCCGAGGTTCACCTGAGGACTTATTGCAACAAACATGTAGGGTCGGAAAGGATGAAAGGATCCGAATGAAGCTTTTCATAAGGAGTCTTACAGGAGATGCTTTATCCTGGTACATCAGTCAGGATCCCAAGAAGTGGGAAAATTTGGTGAGTATGGCGTCTGACTTCATGGACAGATTCAGGTTTAACATAGAGAATGCGCCGAATGTCTTCAACATTTAGAACTTAAAGAAGAATCCCACTGAGACCTTCCGTGAGTATGCCACTCGTTGGAGGTCAGAAGCAACCAAAGTCAGGAAAACATTAGAGGAAGAACAAATGAACAAGTTCTTCGTCAGAGCACAGGATCTGCAGTACTATGAAATATTGATGGTTATTAAAAACAACAAGTTCTCTGATATCATTAAAGATAGAGAAACGATTGAAGAGGGCATTAAAAGCGGTATGGTGACTAACTTTGAAGCATTGCAGGCCACAAACAAAGCTCTATAGTCAGGGGTATATCAAAGAAGAAAGATGCAGGAACAGTAATGGTCGCCCAAGGACCCAAAACTCCACTTGTATATCAAACCTCTCCACTTACATACCAAGCACCTCCACCCACATATCAACCATCACTTCCTAGATATTCCCAACCAGCCACTGCTTATCACACATATAATTCTTAACCCTCCCACTTTCAGTCACCTCCAACCCGCCCAAACTACCCAAGACCTCGGCCTAACTTTGACCACAGACCCCCTAGACAATACACTGCCATTGTCGAACCCATTGACTAGCTGTATGAAAGGCTGAAGGTTGCTGGTTATTCACTCTTATCCCTGCTACGACCGTGGAGAATCCATCCCAATGGGTCAACCCAAACAAGAGCTGTGCATATCATTCTAGCATGAAAGGTCACACTATTGATGAGTGCCGAACACTGAAGGATAAGATCCAGTCCTTGATTGATAATAAGGTCATTTAGGCCAAAAAAGCTACACCCAACGTCCGCAACAACCCCCTCCTAGATCATAGGGGTGAAGGTGTCAATGTCATAGAGACCGATCAAGAATGGGATCCCGAGGATCAATTGGGCTTATCAAAGAGGGTGACAATCCTAATAAACCCGCAGTCACGCTCAATCATATTATAATACAAATACAGCCGCCAGTGGAGGTTGAGATAGATGCATCAGTTCCATTTGAAGTTGAGATAGCACCCCCCGCAACTGCGCATGTTCTATTCGAGGTGGAAGTAACCACCCGTTTCACAGTGACAGTGTCAACCACGCCGCCTTTCAACACTAAGGCTATACCTTGGGATTATGTGGCCAAAGCTAGAAGAAGAGGAAAGAACAAAATAGAAGAATTAGGCACCGCGCAAGGAATGACCAGAACAAACGAGTCTGTACACTAGAGCATTTGGGAGAATCCAGTAAGCAGGCTTCTAACAGACTGCCCGTTATTGAAACGGGCCAGACGACCTTTGGAGGAAAGTGCAAGCAATAGAGTATTCAGTCACATATCATTTGAGCAAGACTCCTCCTCATATATCTATCCTGTCACTGCTACAGAATTCAGAAGTGCACATGAATGCTCTCTTAAAAGTGTTAAGTGACGCATATGTACCTAACAACATCACTGGTAGAGAAATGCCCAATATTGTGGGACAGGTGCTGGAAAGTCACAAAATCACCTTTCACGAGGACGAGCTGCCACCCGAGGGTTTGAATCATAACAGGGCACTATATATTACCATGAAATGTGAGGACAATTTCATTGCCAGAGTTATGATAGATGGGGGATCCAGTCTCAATATTTGCCCATTGACAACACTGAAGAGGCTGGGCAAAGGCCTGCATGAAATACGAGAAGGGACCATGGACGTGAAGGCATTTGACGGGTCTCAGAGGGCTATAATTGGGGAAATCAATCACTGTTTACAGATGGGGCCTACATGGTTTGATGTCGAGTTTCAGGTGTTGGACGTATCCGCATCCTATAATCTATTATTGGGATGACCATGGATACACACCGTGGGGCTGTGGCATCAACTTTGCATCAAGCAGTGAAGTTCGAATGGAACCATCAAGAGGTGATTATCCATGGAGATGGGAGAAACCCCATTTACAACCGTCAGACTATCCCGATGGTTGGGAATAAAAGAAGGCTCGGGGGAGAAACTTATCATCACATCGAACGGGTCAATGCAATTGAGAAAGATAAGTGGTGGAGCAACAAGGTAGAAAGTATATTAGCATGGAGAGGATATGAACCAGGCAAGGGTCTTGGAAAAAACCTTCAGGGTATCTCCAAGACAATACAGTTGAAACATCATGGTACAACCTTTGGGCTAGGGTATCAGTACACCTGGGAAGAATACAATGACTGGTCACCGCCATGAGGAACTTGTTCCTGAGTCAGACTTTCCAGCAAACCGACATCATATGGGGATCAAAGGAGGAAGACGCATCGGCTGCCTTGAGGAACTTGTTCCTAGAGGATGATGACATGGACTGTTGTGTAATTATCGAGGAGGAGGAGGAGGAGGAGGAGGAGGATGAGGAAGGCCCTACCATCTGAGCTGCGGAGAAAGGATCATTCCTCAAGAATTGGATTGTCAGACCATCGAGGGTCCGACGAGTCCCGGGTAGCAAGGCTGAACAACATTGTTTTGTTGTTTTCTAAGAAAATGATTTCCCTTTTTGCATTTTTTTAAATAAAACCTCCAGCGTTCCAAAAACGTTATTTAAATTATTGAAAATCGCTTTTATGTTTCAATGGATCGATATTTATTATTACCATTTTCTCTCATATATTTATATATATATATATATATCATTACTATTTCCTGTCTTGATGAACCGACAACTGTGACATGTAATGAGGCAACACAACAAAAGGATAGTAATTCAGAAGAAGAGGATGTCATACCCGAGGAAATCGTCAAGGATGTAGAGGATTTTGAGAACAAGCCCAAGTCCAACCTGGACGAAAGTGAGATAATCAACTTAGGAGATTCTGAAACTGTCAAGGAGACCCACAACAACATTCACTTATCACCATCAGAAAAAGAAGAGTACACACAGTTCCTGAATGAGTATGAGGACATCTTTGCATGGTCATACGATGATATGACCGGGTTAAGTACATCTATTGTGGCTCACTAGTTTCCCACAAACCCAATGTGTCCACCAGTAAAGCAGAAATTCAGGAAATTCAAGCCTGATATGAGTCTGAAAATAAAAAAAGAGGTCACCAAGCAAATCAAGGCCAAGATCCTCAAGGTGGTTGAATACCCAACTTGGTTAGACAACATCGTGCTAGTTCCCAAGAAAGATGGGAAAGTCAGAGTCTGTGTTGATAATCGGGATCTAAACAGAGCAAGTCGCAAGGATGATTTCCCGCTACCAAACATAGACATTCTGATGGACAATTGCGCCAAGCATGAACTCCAGTCCTTTGTAGATTGCTTTGCCGGTTATCATCAGATTTGGATGGACGAAGAAGACGCAGAGAAAACAACCTTCATTACACCATGTGGGGTGTACTGTTACTAGATGATGCCATTCGGTCTAAAGAATGTTGGGGCCACCTACATGAGGGCTATGACTACCATTTTTCATGACATGATACATAAAGAAATTGAAGTGTATGTGGACGAAGTCATCATCAAATCCAAGAAATCCACAGATCATATAGCAGATTTGAGGAAGTTCTTTGACAGACTACAGAAGTACAACCTGAAATTAAACCTTGCAAAGTGTGCATTCGGGGTCCCTGCCGGTAAGTTACTTGGGTTCATTGTCAGCCGCCGAGGGATAGAATTGGATCCATCAAAAGTCAAAGCCATCCAGGAGCTGCCACCGCCTAAGAATAAGAAAGATGTAATGAGTTTTCTAGGACGGCTAAACTACATCAGCCGGTTCATAGTCCAGTCCACAGTCATATGTGAGCCAATTTTCAAGATGTTGAAGAAAGATGCTGCAACTAGTTGGACCGAGAATTGTCAAAGGGCTTTCGAGAAGATCAATGATTACCTATCAACACCACCAGTTTTGGTCCCGCTAGAGCCAGGCAGAACTTTGCTACTCTACCTTGCAGTGTTAGATGGATCCTTCGGCTGCGTTCTGGGACAACACGATGAGGAAGGGAGAAAGGAACAAGCTATCTATTACCTGAGTGAGAAATTCACTCCATATGAAGCGCGGTACTCTCTATTGGAACGTACCTGTTGCGTCTTGACCTGGATAGCTCAAAAGCTGAGGCATTACTTCTGTGCTTACACAACGTACCTCATATCAAGGATGGATCCCGTGAAATATATCTTTCAAAAACCTATGCCCACTGGCAAGTGGAAAATCCTGTTGAGTGAGTTCCACATTGTTTATGTAACTCAAAAAGCAGTCAAAGGATAGGCACTGGCAGATCATCTTGCTGAAAACCCTATGGAAGGAGAATACGAACCCCTGAAAATGTATTTTCCTGATGAAGAAGTGCTATTCATAGGGGAAGATATTGCTGAATCCTACGACGGTTGGAGGATATTCTTTGACGGAGCGAAAAATTTCAAAGGAGTCAGTATTGGAGCTGTCTTGGTATCGGAAACTGGCCAACATTATCCAGTATCTACTAAACTCAAATTTCCCTGCACCTATAACATGGCAGAGTATGAATCTTGCATCCTAGGACTCAATATGGTCATCAACATGATTATTCAGGAGATGTTGGTAATCGGCGATTCAGATTTAATTGAGCACCAAGTACAAGGAGAATGGGCCACCAAGAATTCCAAGATACTGCCATATCTACACCTTGTGTAGGAATTGAGAAAGAGGTTCACGAAGATAGGGTTTCAGCTTGTTCCCAGTGTTCAGAACTGTCACGAACCCAATTCCTAAGTCGACCGTGATGGAGCCTATCATGGAACGAGGCTAGCCAACCATTTCAGATTATCAATATATTTCATAATTTCCCAAAATTAGTACATTTTTAAAATACAAGAATAAGATGAACAAATTATACATTCCCCAAAACCTGGAGCCAACTGTCATGAGCATCAAGAACTGTAAATACAAATGTACAACAAGGGGACTTGCTACTACAAGCCTTGAGTACAGAAGACCAAAAATATGAACTGAGGAAAAGAAAGGAAGTGAGATGGGGACGCTGAGCAGCTACCTCGATCCTCGAACAACTCCAAGCACGTCCGGAAATCAACTAATGAGAGGGTCCGGTACTTGGATTTGCACACAGAGGTGCAGGGAGTAACATGAGTACGACAACTCAGTAAGTAATCAAAGTAACTAAAAACTTGAGTGTACCGACGAGCATTTATAAATCATGTAAATCCATATAATGAATAACAGTGGAAATGAATAAATCAAGTCAGGAATCTACATCCCGAATATTTCATAAAACTCCAGTTTCCATTAAAAAATATCGTATAAAAATCATTTGTCCAACATCATCATCAGAGGCTCAGTGTAAGGAAGAGTGAATGCCAGTAGTTTCATAAAATATAAGCCCCTTAGTCATAAATCACTCACAATAAAGACTCTCGGGCAAGACTCTCAGTCACTGGTAACTCACTATCAGTATCTCATGCTCTCACTAAACACTCTTACTCAAAAAGTACATCGAATACACACAACTGTTGCGGTGGGAAACCCGATCCAACACATATATAACATACGTTGCGGCGTGCATCCCGATCCATATAACATACGCTGCGGCGTGCAACCCGATCTATATTATAGTTGACTGCGCTCACTGGGGGTGTACAGACTCCTGGAGGGGCTCCTTCAGCCCAAGCGCTATATATGCTGTGGCGTGCACCCCTATCAAATATGTACATTGCTACGGCGTGCAGGCCGATCCGTATATAACATATATTGCTGCGGCGTGTAGCTCGACCCATATATATATAATATATATTGCTGCGGCGGGCAGCCCGATCCATATGTAATATATAACATATATATTGTTGCGGCGTGCAACCCGTCCCATAACTATCCTCACATACTCGGCTCTCGGCCTCATTACATATATATTGATGCGGCGTGCAGCCCGATCCTTAACTATCCTCACGTACTCGGTGCTCGGCCTAACTCAGTCATCCTCACAAGCCACTCGGGCAAATTCATCTCAACTAACGGGACTCAGCCAAAAATACTTCTCAGAGTTTCAAAGCAGTGTGATAACAGTGAAAATAACAACAAGTGGTAAACATGACTGAGTTCACAGATGTTCTATCAGGATAGTGGTAGAATAGTGTAAAAGTACTTCTGAGGGTCTAAACAGGTCGGCACAAGGCCCCAAACATGGAAAACAACACTGAGGGTCTAAACAGGTCGGTACAAGGCCCCAAAACTTGGCTCACAACCCATAAACAAGTATAAACTTCTAAAATACAGGATATCGCAGGATTTCAAATCGAATACGCAGCTTAATAGTTTCTACGGGACGGAACATGTCACAATCCCTATCGGTGCACGCCCCCACACTCGTCACCTAGCATGTGCGTCACCACATTTATCAAAACAATATCAAATAAAAGGGTGTCATATCCTCAGGTTTAGAGTTACATTCGTTACTTACCTCAAAACAGCCAAAAAGTTACTCCGTGATGCACTTGCCCCTCGAATTGGCTCCCAAATGCTCCGAATCTAACCAAAATCAGATTAACATCATCAATATACTCTAACGGAACAAAACCCAATCGAAAAATATAAATTTTAACACAATTCTCGAAATTCGGCCAAATTCAAGCCCCGGGCCTACGTCTCGGAATTCTATAAAATTTACATCACCAGAATCCTCATCCTCCCACGATTCTATACATACCAAATTTACCAAAATTCGACCTCAATTGCTCACTCAAAACACCAAAAGAATTTTCCAAATTTTCCTCCTATTTTTCCCAACTTTTCTACTTTAATTCCTCAAATTCCAAGCCCAATCCGTCACAAAATAACATAGAAACGAGTTTTTAATCCGGGAAACTTACCTCCACTGAAGAAACTCGAATTCCTCCTTCAATTTGCTCTCAAACTAGCTCAACCCACATGCAAAAATGGAAGAAATGCCCAAAATTTCGCGGAGGCACCTACTTATACTTTCTGTCTAGTTAATCCGCACCTGCGGACCATTTTTTGCACCAGCAGTCCCAAGTGCGCACCTGCAAAAATCCACTAACAGTCCCATACTCGCACCTGTGGTGCCTCACCCGCACCTGCAGCTTCGCAGGTGCGGCCCATTCCTCGCACCTGCGAACTCCTCCAGCCTGACCTCTTCTTGCACCTGCGCAATGATCTTCGGACCTGCGGCCATTGCACTTGCGGCTCCCCATCATGGTATCTAATGCACAAAGATGCAGAATGATGCAGAATCAGAAGCCTAAACATGATCTCTAAATGCACAAATATTGCATTGTTTGAACATGGTTCATGACAAATTTGTTAGTGTTGTTTATCCTAAACAGGATCTCTAAGTGTACATGGCAGTGTAGAGGTTATTAGCACATTTTAACATAGGACTTTCGAAATGAGATGCCAATAAATGCTGAAAACAGTTAGTGTAAGACCTAGGGAACATGGTCCCTAATGCATGATCTTGCACATATGAGTCCTAAGCATGATTTCTATTGTGCAAATAAGGACTAAAACCTAATAGCATGGCTTCTACCCTCTAATAGTTATAGCATGCATATTTACCTTTCCCTTTTCACTATCCATCCCAAAGAGTTGTTTACACAATTATTACAAGCATTTGCACGAATTACATAACTGAATAATGAAAAGAAGAAGTTATACTATAGGGAGCCTACTGATAGGCCCAGAATCTCTAGAATGCCTCATTTCTATTCTATTCACAACCTTTCATATGATCCAGGTGAGTCAGAGTTCCCTAAGATCTCAAGGGATCCCAGGCAGTGCTCACACCCAGATTTCATAGCCAAGATAGAGTAAGTGCAGTGTGGAATGGCCAGCCTCTGTGTGTCAAAGTTCAGAGGGAGCTCAAGAGTCCCAAGGCAATGCACACACAGAAGGGGCAGAACTTAAGGGGTCTAAGAGTAGAGTGAAAATGCTCACAGGTTAAGTAAGAAAATAGTTTTGAAAAGGGTAAGTAGGAAAACAATTTTGACGTGGGAAACTTGATTGGAATAGTTTTATAACAAAGAAGTATAACCACCAAAAGGGGCAGGAACACCAAGTTCAACATCACACGAAGGACCAGGAATAGTCCAACAATCACAAGCAGGGGTAATGGGATTTGAGGGACAAATATAGAGCAAGTAAGGGTAAGCATCTAGCAGGAAAAAACACATATATGCAATCAGAAACTCCTAAGGGTTTAGAGGATCAGGGTACAGTAAAGTACTGGATTAGATTAACATATATATACCGAACAACTAAGACCATGATCAAACTTATGTACCAGTCATAGGCATGGGGATTCACATCAGAAGCAGGTGATAAGCATACAAAAACATGCTGGTCATTGACAAGTAAAGCATAACATAACAGGTAGATGGGATTGAGGATCTTAATTACATGTTGAACAACAGAGCAGTAAATAGAAGAAGATTAGGAACACAGTAAATTGCAATACTAATAGAAACATGTTGTTTTGAGGACTGAAATCTGAATTAGAACATACCAGTGAAGTAAAGAAAGCAGAAACACAAAGCAGAAAGAGGAGAGGCACAATAGTTAGCCTTGTCTTGCAGCCGACTAACTTGGAATAGTAGCAAGTAGCACAGAAGAGAGAATAGAGAGCAAGTTTTAGTTGTGAGAAAGAGAGAGTTGAACAGATTAATTGTTTTTGTGTGTGGAATGGAGTGAATAGAGTATATATATAGTTTGAAACTAGGTGAAAATAAGGTAATAATTAGACTGCCCAGTAATTATGGAACTCAAAGAATCAATGAGTTGCAAAATCAGTACTAGTACTCCCCTAACTAAGGGAGTTAAATTTCAAATAGTCATAACAGATAGCAAATAAGGAAAGGAATCGTGTATAACAAATAAGGAAAGTTTTCGAACATAGTAAGCACATAGTAGGAAATTTTGGTCAGGTTCATAAGGTTTTAATTAAAACACTATTGTATGAATCAATTGATAGTAAAATCAGTCATGTAATAAGGCAAGAAGTAACTAAAGGTCGTAAAAATATTGTCACAAAAAATCAATTAAGGAAATGAATCACAGGAAATTAGTGTTACTCAAAGGAAAATACCACCATTTTAAGGAAATACTCGAAAATCACTCAATTAATATTACTCAAAGGAAAATACCACCATTTTAAGGAAATACTCGAAAATCACTCAATTAATATTACTCAAAGGAAAATACTCGAAAATCAGTAAAGAGTATGGTGTAATCATTAAACCACTAATCATACTTATTCAGAGATTCAAAAAATGGTAAAACTATACTGGAGTAACACATATTAAGCAAAAATCAAAAACCCTAATCACTAAATTAGGGATTTATATCAGAAAATAACAGATAATTGAAGGAATCCATAGATAATCATAATCTAGGTAGAGGCGACAAAGAAACAGAAACCCTAATCAGTAATTATAGAGAAAGAAATCACAAAACACATAGAGTATACACACAAGCAAGGTAGTCATGCTAGAATAGGTAAACAAAGTTGCAAAATAAACTCAGATTCGCATATTGAACCCAGAAATTTGGTGCTTTTTTATCAAAATGAATCAAACAAAAAGAGAACGGCTCAAATAGTGCTTAAAAATAATAAAATCACAAAAATAATACTAAGAAACTAGAGGAAGAACTGTTTTAAAAAGAATCTTGAATCCCTAGTTTTGAGAAATGAAGAGTCATTTCAGAAAACAAGAAGATCTTTGAGGAAACATGGAAAAACCTCACAATACGTATAGATCTGTGACAGATCTAAAAGGATCGGGAGGTTTAAAGTTAGGGTTTCCAAAGAGAGCCCAGAAAGGAGAAGAGAATAAGTCGAAACTGCCGATTTTAACCGGAAAGTGTACAAATCTTACTCGGACGGCCATGGATAGTCGGAAAGATGGCATGAGACCGGATATGGTGAGTGGACTACCTCTGGTTCACTTGAAGGCCTCAAAACGGTGACACACTTTCAAAGGGGGGAGCCATAAGGCTGGTAGGTGGTTGAATCGCCATAGATTCTGGCAAGGCAATGGCCGGAGAAGGGCTAGGTCTACTGGAGGGAGTTGAAGGGACGAGAGAGAGTTGAGAGAGTTGAGAGAGACGGCCAAGAAGTGAGTGGGAGAGAATGAGAGACGGGGTGGGGGAGGGGGGGGGGGGGGGGTAGTGTTAGGTTAATTATGGTGAGGGGGATCTGGACCGTTGATTTGAATTAATCAACAGTTCAGATTGAGTGGGGGATTGGGCCGGGTAGGATAGTGTATTGGGCTTGGGGGTCTAGGCCAATTTAATTGGGTTAGGGACTGGGATTGATTAGGCTGAAATTTAAATAAAGAATGGATGTTTGTTAAATACCCATTAAAATTAGATAAATAATTAATAACAATAGCTAATAATCATATAAAGGGAAATTAAGGCAACTAATTAATATAGAAAATTTAAAATGAATAACTATTGAATTAGAATAGCATAAAATGTACAATTAGGATATAATTGCAAAATTGTTGTAATTACAGCCAAATAATGCCAATTTGGCTAATTTATGAAATAATTAATCCTAATAGGATTGACAATGATATATTGAGCTAGGAAATGTTTTGAAATTATTTGTAATGTAATCTATGAATAATTATTGAATATAAAGTGTTGAATAAATTAGAAAAATAAATTGATAAAAAATATGGAAAATTATGGGAAAATGCCAATTATTATAAAGAGTGATTTTGAAGGTATATATGCAAATTTAAATTTAATTTGAGGAAAAATTGGGCATCAACAGCTGCCCCTCTTTACCCGGGAAGGATGGAAGAGATGTCGGGTAAAGACATGATGGCCAATTTTGACCGAGGAAAACGGTTTGAAGAGGTTTAGGCCGCACCCTAGTTTCTGAGCTACCTACATATCCCTGGTTTTACAGGAATCAGGCCGTATGTAGTTTAGGAGTCATCGGCGAAGCATACCGATGGAGTTTTATAAGAACAGACCAAAGTGCAAGGTTGGGTTAACAAGCGGCTTATGGGGTAATTAGGAGAACTGGAGCGAGATCGCTCATGCCGGGACAACTGTTGCTTGTCGGGTTACCTGCAAATGAGTAATACAAGCATATCGTGCGTAATTTAAACATGATGCAAATTCCCTTTGGACTATGAATGTTGTCTTTGGACGGTTAAGGATGACGTCTTTAGATCATGATGTACCGGGCCATGAATTACCTGATGCAGGATTCGCAGGCCATGAAATGATGTTCTCGGGCCATGATGATGATGCCTCCGAACCATGATGCCTTTGAATAATGATATTCAAACTGATAAAAGAGGTCCTCAGGCCTCATGGTGTTCTCGGGCCATGAAGATGGTGCCTCCGAACGATGACGCCTTTGGATAAGTTGGCGATATTTCAGCCCATGAAGATGCAATAGTATGATGCTGACAAGACAGAGCTTAGTCTTGCAAATTAAAGGGACAGAGCTTAGCCCAAAAGGAAAGTGCAGTAAATAATGCTAGAGGCATTGATTGCTTTTGAGAAGTAAATGGGAGGTAGCGTTTAAGCTAGAAGGAAGAAAGGTAGCCTTGAAAGATGCGAATGCAGATGGAGGTAGCGTTTAACCTCGGAAGGCAGCAAGGTAGCCTTATGCAAGATGCGAATGCAGATGGATGTAGCGTTTAACCTCGGAAGGAAGAAAGGTATCCTTATGCAACATGCGAATGCAGATGGAGGCAGCGTTTAAACTCGGAAGGCAGAAAGCTAACCTTATAAAAAAAGCGAATGCAGATGGAGGTAGTATTTAACCTCGGAAGGCAGAATGGTAGCCTTATGCAAGATGCAAATGCAGATGGAGGTAGCGTTTAACCTAGGAAGAAAGAAAGGTATCCTTATGCAAGATGCGAATATTGATGGAGGTAGCGTTTAACCTCGGAAGGTAGAAAGGTGCCCTTAAGCAAGATGCGAATGCAGATGGAGGTAGCGTTTAACCTCGGAAGGCAGAAAGGTAGACTTATGCAATATGTGAATGCGGATGGAGGTAGTGTTTAACCTCGGAAGGAAGAAAGGTAGACTTATGCAAGATGCGAATGCAGATAGAGGTAGAATTTAACCTCGGAAGGAAGAAAGGTAGCCTTATGCAAGATGCGAATGCAGATGGAGGTAGCGTTTAACCTAGGAAGGCAGAAAGGTAGCCTTATGCAAGGTGCGAATGCAGATGGAGGTAGAGTTTAACCTCGTAAGGAAAAATGGTAGCCTTATACAAGATGCGAATATAGATGGAGGTAGCATTTAACCTTGGAAGGCAGAAAGGTAGCCTTATGCAAGATTTAAGGAAGGACAACAAAAATTCTTAGCTAGTGTTGAATTGCGGTAGAACATTGTGATAATGAAGCATTGTTTGTGCTGATAATAAATGTTGGCATGACGAGTTTGAGGAAAGATGTCTGTCCTTTGAGAGGATAATATGTTTTGGGGCTTTTGTAATTTTGTGTCTGCATCCAAAGAAAGACCGTGAGTTTTGTAAAGGGGAAAGGTTAGTTCGCATTCCTGCTGGCTCTGGTTAGCTCATTTGCTTGATCATGATGATACTGTCTGTATCATTGGGGTAGCGTTCGCTAAACAAGCTGCTTCAGAAAAAATAAATATGCATGATTTTGTAAGATAAAATATATTATCTAAAATAGTTTTAGATGAACCGACGACATGACACGACTTGAGACATTGCAACCTCTCCTGCTGCGGAATTTTGAGGGTCCTCCTCAAAATTCTGCCAAAGTTTGTTGGGTAGACGCCTCTGACTGCTGCTCGTGCGGCGATTGGCTGAACTTACTTCAAAATTTTGAGAGTCCTCCTCAAAATTCTGCCCTAGTTGGCTTGATGAATGCTTGTGGACTACTACTCGCTTCAGAATTTTGAGGGTCCTCCTCAAAATTCTGCCGCAGTTTCCAATTGCGGGGAAAAATAGATTTTTATTGAATTGTGACCGAATCCAAAGGGCTGCCTACGTATCCCCTCTTAAACAGGAATCAGGTCAGGTGTAGTACAATTTACATTACTGAGAAACATAAAGATTACACATAGTAGCGCTTGACTGCATCAGAATTAATCGGTTTTGGCCAAACTTCTCCGTCCATTTCTGCAAGTATGAGTGCTCCTCCTGTCAACACTCTATGAACCATGTACGAACCTTGCCACTTGGGAGACAACTTCCCCTTGGCTTCATCTTGATGCAGAAAGATTTTCTTTAACACCTGCCCTGGTGTGAATGGTCTCAGCTTGACTTTCTTATTGAAGAACCTGGCCATTCTGTTCTGATATAGTTGATCATGACATACTGCATTCATTCTCTTCCCGTCTATGAGGGCTAGTTTCTCATAACGGCTTCTTACCCACTCTGTATCGCTGAGCTCAACTTTCTGTATGATTCTTAGAGATGGAATCTCAACTTCTACAGGAATAACAGCCTCTGTACCATAAACTAGCATATATGGAGTTGCTCCTGTTGATGTGTGAACAGTGGTGCGGTATCCTAATAAAGCGAATGATAACTTTTCATGCCACTGCTTATGCCTTTCTATCAGCTTCCTTAGTATCTTCTTGATGTTTTTGTTAACGGCCTCTACGGCTCCATTCATCTGAGGTCCTTTGTGTTTGATCTTGAAAGTTTCACACATAGCTTTGATCAAGTCACTGTTGAGATTAGAACCATTGTCGGTGATGATTGACTCGGGAACTCCGAACCGACAAACAATGCGGTCGCGGACAAAGTCGGCCACGACTTTCTTAGTAACTACTTTGTAGGAGGCCGCTTCGACCCATTTAGTGAAGTAGTCAATGGCGACCAGAATGAACCTGTGGCCATTGGAGGTGGTAGGCTTGATTGGTCCAATAACGTCCATACCCCAAGAAGCGAATGGCCATGGTGAGATTGTTGCATTGAGCTCACTCGGGGGCACCTTTATCATATCTCAATGTATTTGGCAGTGGTGGCACTTCCGTACATACTGGATGCAGTCCATTTCCATAGTCATCTAAAAGTAACCAGCTCAGAATATCTTCTTTGCTAGAACAAAACCATTCATATGTGGGTCACAGGTCCCAGCATGAATTTCTTCCAGCAACTTGATGCTTCTTTTGCGTCAACACACCTTAATAAACCCAAATCGGGAGTCCTACTATACAGGATTCCTCCGATGTGGAAGAAATTGTTGGACAATCTCCGAAGTGTGCGTTTCTGAGTGGAATTTGCAAGCTCGAGGTATTCTCTTTTTGCCAAGTACTCATCGATGTCATGAAACCAAGGATTTCCGTCAGCTTCTTCTTCGACATGGGCAGAGTAAGCTGGATGATTATGGATCATTATAAGAATAGGGTCAATGAAATTCTTGTCCGGATGCTGGATAATTGAGGAAAAAGTAGGTAATGCGTTGGCGAACTCATTCTGGATTCTGGGGACGTGCCTGAACTCTATCTTCGTGAACCTCTTTCTTAATTCCTGTACATGGTGCAAATACGGCAGTATCTTGCTTTGTTGTCCAATCTCCTTGTACCTGATTTATCAATAGGTCTGAATCACCAATCACTAACAGCTCCTGGACGTTCATGTCAATGGCCATATTGAGCCCCAAGATGCAGGCTTCATATTCGGCCATGTTGTTGGTGCATGGGAACCTGAGTTTGGCGGGTATCGAATAATGCTGACCGGTCTCTGACACTAGGACTACTCCAATACCGACTCCTTTGAAGTTTGATGCTCCATTAAAGAACATCCTCCAACCATCATAGGATTCTGCAATATCTTCTCCTATGAATGATACCTCTTCATTAGGAAAATATGTTTTTCGGGATTCGTATCCTCCATCTACGGGATTCACAGCAAGGTGGTCTGCCAGACTTGTGTTTTAATTGCCTTCTGAGTCATGTAAACAATGTCGAATTCGCTCAGCAGGATTTTCCACTTGGCTAGCTTGCCAGTGGGCATGGGATTCTGAAAGATGTACTCTAATGCATCCATCATTCATATGAGATATGTTGTGTCGGCATAGATGTAATGCCTCAGTTTTTGGGCGACCCAAGTTAGAGAAAAACAGGTACGCTCTAATAGAGAATACCGGGCCTCATATAGAGTGAACTTCTTGCTGAGGTTATAAAATGCTTGTTCCTTCCTTCCCGTTTCATCGTGCTGCCCAGAACGCAGCCGAAAGATCCCTCTAACACGGAAAGATAGAGTAACAGAGGTATGCTTGGCTCGGGCGGTACTAGGACTAGCGGTGTTGACAGATATTCCTTAATTCTGTCGAAATCCTTTTGACAATCATCGGTCCACTTGGTCGCAACGTCCTTCTTCAACATCTTAAAGATTAGCTCACAGATGACAATAAACTGTGCTATAAACCGGCTAATGTAATTAAGCATCCCCAAGAAACTCATCACATCTTTCTTGTTCCTTGTTGGTGGTAGTTCTTGAATGGATTTGACTTTTGACGGATCCAATTCTATTCTACGGTGGCTTACAATAAACCCCAACAACTTTGCAGCAGGAACCCCGAATGCACACTTCGCGTGGTTTAGTTTAAGATTGTATTTTCGCAATCTATTGAAGAACTTCCCCAAATTCTCCATGTGATCAACAACTTTCTTTGATTTTATAATGACATCATCCACATACACCTCGATCTCTTTGTGAATCATGTCATGGAATATGGTGGTCATGGCCCTCATGTAGGTGGCCCCTGCATTCTTCAGGCTGAATGGCATCATCTTGTAACAATACACTCCCCATGGCGTGATGAACGCCATTTTCTCATCATCTTCCTCATCCATCCAAATATGGTGATAACCAGCGAAGCAATCCACGAAGTACTGCAATTCATGCTTGGCGCAATTGTCAATCAGAATGTGTATATTTGGTAAGGGGAAGTCATCTTTCGGACTGGTCCGATTGAGATCCCGGTAGTCCACGCAGACTCTGACCTTCCCGTACTTCTTTGGCATAGGTAAAATGTTGGCTAACCATGTCGGGTACTCCACTACCCGGAGAACTTTGGCATTGATCTGCTTGGTAATTTCTTCGTTGATCTTCAAGCTTATGTTGGGTTTGAACTTTCCGAGCTTTTGTTTCACCGGTGGACACGTTGGCTTGGTTGGCAGTTTGTGAGCCACAAAAGACATACTTAGACCAGTCATGTCAGCATACGACCATGCAAATACGTCCTCATACTCTTTTAGAAACTCTTTGTATTCTCTCTTTTCTGATGGTGACAAATGAATGCTGATGCGAGTCTCCTTGACGTTTTCTAAATCTCCCAGGTTGATAACTTCAGTGTCGTTCAGATTGGACTTAGGTCTGTTCTCAAAGTTCTCAACTTCTTTGACAATATCGTCAGGTATGCCGTCTTCGTTTGAATCAATGTCCGTTTGATGCGTTGTCTAATTGCATGTCACAGTCATTGGTTTATCAAGACAAGTAATAGTAATGCTGTATAAATAAAGTAATGAGAGAAAGCAATAGCAATAAATATCTGATTAGTAAGAAAAATTTAGAAGATGCTTTGATGGATTGAATAACTGTTTTGAACATTGAAGATCTTTATTGCAGAAATTGAAAATGCAGGAAAAGGAAAATCATTTAGTAAATAAAACAGTAAATAATGCTTGTTTTAGCCTTACTACCCCGAGGCTCGTCGGGCTTTGATTGTCTTGATAGACCAGTTCTTGAGATATGTCCCCTTGATTACAGTTTGTATGGATGGGCCTTCCTCCCCCTTCTCCTCGAGAACAACACAAAAATCCATATCCTCGTCCTCTAGGAACAAACCTCTCATCGCTGCAAGTGCTTCTTCTTTGTCTGATGCGTAAATAATGCCGGCCTGCTTGAAAGTCTGCTCAAGATGAGGTATCGGCTGCTCCAAAGGGTAATAAGTACCGCGCCGAGGTGGCGACCAGTCGTTGAATTCCTGCCAAGTGTACTCATACCCCAGACCGAAAGTGGTACCATGTTCCTTGAGCTTTATGGGATTCGTGATCCCTTGGAGGTTCTTACCGAGCCCTTTTCCTGGCTCATATCCTCTCCAGTTCAGGATGCTCTCCATCTTGCTATCCCACCACTTGGCTTGTCCATAGCATTGACCCGTTCAGTGTGGTGGTAAGTTCCCCCACCTATCTTCCTTTTTCCGTCAATCACCAGAATAGTTTGACCACTATAAATGGGGTTGCTACCGTCACCATAAATAATCACCTCCTAGTGGTTCCATTATAATTTTACCGTCTGATGTAGCGTTGACGCTACAGCCCCAGCAGCATGAATCCAGGGTTGTCCCAACAATAGGTTGTAGGAGGCTGGCACATCTATCACCTGAAAATCCACTTCGAACCGAGTCGGTCCCATCTGCATACATAGACTAATCTCCCCCATGGTAAACCTCTAAGAACTGTCGAAGGCTTTCACATTGATCGCTTCATCCCTTATCTCATGTATCCCTTTACCCAATTTCTTGAGTGTTATCAATGGACAAATGTTAAGACTCGAACCTCCATCGATCAAGATCATTGTGATGAAATGATCTTCGCATTACATGGTGATGTGCAACGCTTTGTTGTGTCCCAATCCTTCAGGTGGTAGCTCGTCCTCATGAAATGTGATTTTATGACTCTCTAGTACCTGGCCTACCATATTGGCCATTTCCCTACTAGTGATGTTGTTTGGCACATACGCTTCACTCAAAACTTTCAACAAAGCATTTCTATGTGTTTCAGAATTCTGCAGCAAAAAAAGTATGGATATCTGTGCCGGTGTCTTGTTCGGCTGGTCGATGATTGAATACTCCTTAGCCTGTACCTTTCTCCAAAGGTCATCGGGACCGGTTTAGATAACGGGAGGCTGGTTGGCAGCTTGCTTGCTCGACTCGGCCAGATGCTCAGGGGTGTAGACCCTACCATTTCTCATCATACCCTGTGCTGCGACAGCTTCCTCATACCTGACTTTGCCTTTCCTTCTCGCCTCGGCTTCGTAGTCCCAAGGGATAGAGTTTGAATAGAAGGGTGGCGCGGTTGACATTGCCACCGGAATTGGTGCGGCCATCCTTACTTCAAATGGAATGTGTGTTCGGGGCGGCAAGACTGCGACCTCGAATGGTGCCGGTGCATTTGCTGGAGATACAAACTCAACTTCAATTGGAACTGGTGACTTTGCAGGTGGCGCTGATTCAAACTCAAATGGTATATACATATTTACCTCAGCGTCTTCATATGGTTGAATCTGGACTATGATCGGTTTGAGAGTGACTGCGGGTTTCTTTGGATCATCGCCTTCTACGATCAACCCGATTGACCCCTCGGAATCTCAATCATCTTCTATTTCAATCATATGGATATCTCTACCCTTATGGTCTGGTAAATGGTTGTCGCGGACATTTGAAGCGGGGTCTTTTGCCACAATAATCTTGTTATCAATGAGAGCCTGTATTTTGTCCTTTAGAGAGCGGCATTCTTTGATTGTGTGTCCTTTCATGCCAAAATGGTATGCACAGGATTTGTTTGGGTTAAACCACTGAGAAGGGTTCTCAGGGGTGGTAGCAGGGATAGGTGTGACATAACCAGCAGCTTTGAGCTTCTCATACAGCTGGTAGATGGGCTCGGCTATGGCGGTGTATTGCTTTGGAGGGCGTCGATCAAAATTGGGACGAGGTCCAGGAAATATTTTGGCGTGCAGGGGGTGATTGGTAATAGGATGGCTAAGAATTATAAGTGTGGTAAATGGGAGGGGGTTGTGAGTACCTAGGCGAAGCAGGTTGATATGTGGGCGGTGGAGCTTAGTAGGAAGGTGGTGGAGCTTGGTAATTTGGTGAGGGTGCTTGGTAATTCGGGGTTGGCTGGTGTGTGAGTGGAGGTGTTGGATATGTTTGGTATTTGAGTGGGGACTTGGCTCTTTGTGCAATCATTACGGCCCCCGCGTCTCTCTTCTTAGATACACCACCGGACTGTAAAGCCTTGTTAGTGGCTTCCAAGGCTTCAAAATTTGTAACCATGCCGTTTTTAATACCTTCTTCAATCCGCTCACCCAATTTGATGATGTCGGGACCATCATTAACCGTTCATAATACTGCGGGTCCTGAGCCCGGACAAAGAACCTGTTCATCTGCTCTTCCTCTAGAGCAGGTCTGACTTTAGCGGCTTCAGACCTCCAGCGAGTAGCATACTCGCCAAAGGTTTCTGTGGGTATCTTCTTCAAATTTTGAATGTAGAACACATCTGGTGCGATCTCTGTGTTGAATCTAAACCTGTCCATAAAATCAGACGTCATGCTTACTCAGTTTGACCATTTCATGGGGTCTTGGCTGATGTACCAAGACAGTGCGTCTCCGTTCAAACTCCTCATGAACAACTTTATGCAGATTCTTTCATCCTTCACAACGTCAACCAATTTGTCGCAATAGGTCCTCAGATGGACTCTCGGATCACCGGTACCGTTAAATATTTCGAACTTCAGAGGTTTGTACCCCTCGGGCAGTTCGACATCAGGTTGGATACAAAGGTCTTCATAATTCAACCCTTCAATTCCCTTGGTTCCTTCAACGCCCTGGACTCGGCTGGTCAATTTCTTAAGCTCCTCGGCCAGGTTCTTGATAAGTAAGTCCTTTCCATCAAACTCGGATGCCTGTGACATAGGCGGAGTGGAGTGGGTCACGGTTTCCACATAGATGAGATTGTTATATGTTTGGAAACGGTCCTTTGTGGAGTTTTGAGGTTCTGGGATGAGTAGTGGAGTGTTATTTGAGATGTGTCAAGCATTGCACTGTGTCGGGAGAGTTTGGTTCTTTGTGGGAGTGACGTGATGGTGAGGTGCGGGATGATTTTGCTGTCTTGGGATATTTTGTGGAGGTGCGGGGTTTTGAGCATTTGGAAGGTTGACGTCAGGGACATTGAGGGAAAATGACAAGTTTCCAGATTCTGGACTTGGTCGAGTTCTTCCTGAAACTTCAGCAATTTCTGTTCAAGTGGTGACATGTTTTCATGCAGGACCTGAATACCTCGGCCATCAGTGGCCTCTACCTGTTCAATCATATTCTCCTTTCTGGTGCCGCTGGACTCTTCCATCTTCCTTTTGCCTTTGTCTTTGCCCTTAGGAGGACTGGGAGGAAGAGTAGGTGGAGGGCCCTTGGATTTTGTGCGATAGGCTAATGATGCCAGAATGCTCGAACTAACCTTTGGGGAGAGGAGTAAGAAAAAGAAATAAAAACAAAAGGTAACCAAGTCAGTGAGGATTATGAAAAGAATATTGCGGTATTTAAACACATAATGCGGAAATGTAAAGCGCATCCTAAGTCGGGAACCTCTTTGTGCATGAGGTAGGCCTAGCGACAAATTGATTTGGAGAACTTAAAATGCTAAATGCCTCATTTTATTGATAAGAAAAATAGACAAATCCCAAAACGATAGACGAAAAATAAAAGTCACTAATGGCCATTGGCCTTATTACATTGATGGAAAAATAAATACACTCCTATCTACTTGGTCCCAGAAGGACCTTCCCCAGACTCGGCATTCTTGCTTTCCTTGTACAGTTTTCCCAGCTCGCGAAGTCCCAGCAACAGGTAGGTTCTGGCTAGGTATCCCCCTGCAACTCCCTTAGCCATTTGACAATCTTCGACTCTTTTGATGAACATTCTTCCAGCTCGACTATACCTCGTTCCAAGTACCCCAGCCTATTGTTGGCATTGATAGCCATGTCCATCCATTCCTCGATCTATTTCTTGTTGGACTCATTTATCTTGTGGTGGTCATCCTCGTATTCCCGGATCCTTTTGCGCAATTGGTTGTATTTGACTTGTGCCTCGGCCCTTTCATCTATAACCCTGTGACCTCGGATGAACCCTGGCTTGCTCTGGCCACCCAAATCCACTTCTAACCAACCAATATAGAAAGGGGTACAACCGACATGATATATGTCTAGCTCGATGGTGTCTTTCTCAAGTATAACCTTGCAATGCCACAGGTGCTGATCTTGGCACTTGTGAGGACTGTCATTATTCTTAAAGTCAGCTCGAAGATGGCTCATCTTCTCGACCCTAGGGCTGACTTGCTTCCTTCCTGCTTGCCTCATAACTCGAAGAGGGATGTAAGGGTATGTCCCCCTTAGACCAATCACTATCAGAAATCATGCAACTCAGGATCGAATGATGAACTCATCCATCGGAAACCATTCAAGCATCCATTGAGCCTACTCTTATGTCAAGTTATCAAAAATCTCAACCCATCCCTCGGCTTTTTCAGGTTGAGCGAACATGTCGGGGATATAATTCATTCTCTTTGGGTGATGGAAAACGATGTGGTCATCCCACATTCTGCGGTTAATGTCTTGTCGTTATTCGCCTCTTTGGAGATGTTCCATGAGCCAGAGTTGAAGTAATAAATTGCAACCTTCGAAATGCTTTGCTCCTTGTTGTCACCTTTTTAAGGCCCGATATATGTCTGCAACGATCATGGGCACAATGCTAAAGTCTTGCCCATTTACCCCTTCCATTATGGTCTTAGTTACCATGGCTAGCCTGGTATGGATCCTTTCTTTTTTCATTGGGAACACGATCAAACCCAGAAAGCAAACCATAAACACGAACACTCGGCGATGGACGTGTCCCAAAGAGGTGATAGCGAACTCTTCATAGTAGGTACGATTTTGCTGTAGCCATACCTTTCGTACAAGTAGTCAAAAGGAATGTACGAATCCTCCAAACATACCAATTCTGCGTCCTTTTTCAGGCCCATCATTTTGAGGAAACATTTGCCTGTGTGGTTCTCAAGCATCAACAACCCTGGAGTTTCCCATATTAGGTTAGCCAACCCTCCTATCTCTTCTATCAAAGGCGTCATTTCGATGTTTCAAAAGCGGAACACGGACCTTTCACGATACCAAAATAGGGTAGCAGCCTCTATTATCATTTTGTTAGGCTGGATTTCCAGGAGAGATGGTAGGTTACCCAAGTGTTTCCTAATGATGGATTTGTCGCTAGAGTGCAAATCCTCCCACCAACTCAACTGACTTGGGTGGATATTGGAGACCATGCCTAATCTGGGGACTTCGTGCCTCATTTTTCTGGAAAGCAAATAAGGTTAGGCCCTTACCCCCACCGGACTCGACTATTTATCATCAATAATTAGCAGGAAGCATTTAGTTCTCCAAATAAATGCACAGAACATAAGGGTGTCCGTTTGGGTTTAGGGAAACTCGGTGGACTTTTGGATAAAGCTATATTAAAAGCTAACGTGCGGACGACACTTTAGCTCGACTATGTTTTACCATGATTCTTGCAACAGTGTGACAGAGTAAGGTTTCTATGGGGTTTTAGACCGGTACCCTTGAGTGTACAACTCAAGGGGGAAAGGCACGGAACCATCGACTGCACCGTTGATCGACTAGTTTTACCGCAAATAAGCCTTTCCGAATTTAGTGGGTAATAATTTAGGAAGAGCGCAACCACTCATCAAGGTTGCTATAGTATTTTGTTTGGCACGAGTGAAGTATGAATGTCGAGCATGATTATGCAATAATAAGTATTAAAACAAGTTGTCACGTATTTGCACGTTAAAGAAAGCAGTAAAAACAACAGTAATGATTTAAAGCAGTTACAAAAGGAAACAAAGAGACATGTTAGTTTCCTTTTTGAAGAAAAGAAAATACTTGAAGTAAACAATTAATTGCATGTAAAGGGAATAGGAAAGGATGCATGTAAAAATAAAGGCATAAATTCACGAAACAATTTGAAATGGTAAAAGCCTGGATATCCCCAGCAGAGCCGCGATGCTTTCACGCCCCCGTTTGTCCTCACGGAATTGGGTTTATGACATTGGTTGGGACAACTCGTTCTATTTGGGAAAGGGATTTGCATATTTTGGAGAGTCGCCACCTAACGAATTTAATGGTGCGTTAGGGCACCTAAGGGGTTCAACTACAACTACGTTACTAACCGGAGATTAGGTAAGGGCTTGAAATTATCCTAAGGGAAAGATGTTAGGCACCCCCCAGGATCCACAAGTGTGGTTCCCGTCCAAATGGTTTCGTGAATTTGTACAATTAGCAAATAACAAGTAAAAGGTTCAAATAAGAGGGGATTTAAGTCTTAAACATGCAGAATGTTTGAAAATAGTAAAGGAGATTAGACCTTGAAAAGGATTACGAGCTAAGCATATAAAAGGTGTACTAGGTTTATAATAATATGGATCACATCAATGCAATACCTGGTAATCACTCCTTGAAGAGGGGCTACACGTGGTATTAGTGCACCAGTCATCATATCCATATTCTACCCTTCCCACCCCGTAAGGTTATTAAAAACGAGTGTTGGTCTCGACCTCTATTGCATGCTGTTACTCATCCCTTTCCTATCAGTCCCAGAGGAAATTAGGACTCCTATCCTAAAGGGAGGTGCTAGGCAGACCCTCAGGTTTTAAAGGTAAAAATTCTAGAGCGACAGATAACAAAACAAGTAGGACTGCAGATAAAGGGAAAGCATAGAAAGCAGATAAAGGCTCAAATATTCCTCCACACACAGTACACATAAACAACCTGTCTCATACACAACTAAGGTCCATATTAATTCAGAATCCTAAAGCATGGTATCTAGGTGGTAACGCAAAGAAAAATTTATTGCATAGCTTAGAGAGGAAGTCTTAATCAGGCTTGCCTACTGGTTTTAAGCATGCTGACAGTTAAACATGAACACAAAGACAATTCTATTTTTTATTATTTTATGGATGATTACCTAAGACTTGGCTAGGCGTGGGATAGTGTATACTGATTATCTGAATTGTTAGAGGGGTTGCTGCAAAGTATTACCTACACATGCTTTTCTAGGTTGTTTAGAACACAAAATTATTGCCAGTTGTTTTAGAGAAACTGAGTGAAATATTTTATACCTTTTACATGCACCAGTAGTTAGACTAGGTGTTATTAAGCGAGTACGAATGAAATCCTAAAACATGGTATCTAATGCACAAAGATGCAGAATGATGCAGAACCAGAAGCCTAACATGATCTCTAAATGCACAAATATTGCATTTTTTAAACATGGTTCATAATAGGTTTATTAGTGTTATTTATCCTAAACAGGATCTCTAAGTGTACATGGCAGCGTAGAGGTTATCAACACATTTTAGCACAGGACTTTCGAAATGAGATGCCAATAAATGCTGAAAACAGTAAGTGTAAGACCTAGGGAACATGGTCTCTAATGCAGGATCTTGCACGTATGAGTCCTAAGTATGATTTCTATTGCGCAAAGAAGGAATAAAACCTAATAGCATGGCTTCTACCCTCTAATAGCTATAGCATGCATATTTACCCTTCCCTTTTCACTATCCATCCAAAAGAGTTGTTTACACAATTATTACAGGATTTGCACGAATTACATAACTGAATAATGAAAAGAAGAATTTATACTATAGGGAGCCTACTGATAGGCCCAGAATCTCCAGAATGCCTCATTGCCATTCTATTCACATTTCACATGATCCAGGTGTGTCAGAGTTCCCTAAGGATCTTAGGGGATCCTGGGCAGTGCTCCCACCCAGATTTCATAGCCAAGATAGAGTAAGTGCAGTGTGGAATGGCCAACCTCTGTGTGTCAAATTTCAGAGGGAGCTCAAGGGTCCCAAGGCAATGCTCACACAGAAAGGGCAGAACTTAAGGGGTCTAAGAGTAGAGTGAATGTGCTCACATGTTAAGTAAGAAAACAGTGTTGAAAAGGGTAAGTAGGAAAATAGTTTTGAAAAGGGTAAGTAGGAAAACAATTATGAAGAGGGAAACTTGATTGAAATAGTTTTATAACAAAGAAGTTTAACCACTAAAAGGGGCAGGAACACCAAGTTCAATATCACACAAAGGACTAGGAATTGTCCAACAATCACAAGCAGGGGTAATGGGATTTGAGGGAAAAATACAGAGCAAGTAAGGGTAAGCATGTAGCAGGCAAAAACACATATAGGGATTCCATTAGAAGCTCCTAAGGGTTCAGAGGATCAGTGGTACAGTAAAGTACTGGATTAGACTAACCTATCAATACCAAAAAACTAAGACCATGATCAAACTAATGTACCGGTCATAGGCATGGGGATTCACATAAGAAGCAGGTGCTAAGTATACAGAAACATGCTGGTCATTGACAAGTAAAGCATAACTTAACAGGTAGAAGGGATTCAGGATCTTAATTACATGTTGAACAACAGAATAGTATATAGAAGCCGATTAGGAACACAGTAAATTGCAACACTAATAGAAACATGTTGTTTTGAGGACTGAAATATGAATTAGAACATACCAGTGAAGTGAAGAAACCAGAAACAAAAAGAAGAAAGAGGAGAGGCACAGTAGTTAGCCTTGGCTTGCAGCCGGCTAACTTGGAATAGTAGCAGGTAGCACAGAAGAGAGAATAGAGAGCAGGCTTTAGTTGTGAGAGAGAGAGTTTAACAGATTAGTTATTTTTGTGTGTGCCATAGAATTAATAGAGTATATATATAGTTTGAAACTAGTTGAAAATAAGGTAATAATTAGACTGCCCAGTAATTATGGAACTCAAAGAATCAATTCGTTGAAAAATCAGTACTAGTACTCCCCTAATTAAGGGAATTAAATTTCAAATGGTCAGAATATGTAACAAGTAAGGAAAGGAATCGTGTATAACAAATAAGGAAATATTTCGAACGTAGTAAGCACAGTGTAGGAAATTGGTGTCAGGTTCATAAGGTTTTAATTAAAACACTACTGTAAGAATCAATTGATAGTAAAATCAGTCATGTAATAAGGCAAGAATTAACCAAATGTCGTAAAAATATTATCACAAGAAATCAATTAATGGAAACCAATCACAGGAAATTGATGTTACTCAAAGGAAATACCACCATTTTTAAGGAAATACTCGAAAATCAGGCAATCAGTATTACTCAAAGGAAAATACTCGAAAATCAGTAAAGAGTATGGTGTAAAATCATTAAAGCACTAATCATACTTATTCAGAGATTCAAAAAATGGTAAAACTATACTGGAGTAACACATATTAAGCAAAAATCAGAAACCCTAATCATGTAATTAGGGATTCATATCAGAATATAACAGATAGTTAAAGGAATCCATAGAAAATCATACTCTAGGAAGAGACGACAAAGAATCAGAAACCCTAATCAGTAATTATAGAGAAAGAAATCACAAAACACATAGAGTATACACGCAAGCAAGGTAGTCATGCTAGAATAGGTAAACAACGTTGCAAAATAAACCCTGATTCGCATATTGAACCCAGAAATTTGGTGCTTTTTTTATCAAAATGAATCAAACAAAAAGAGAACGGCTCAAATAATGCGTAAACACAATAAAATCACAAAAATAATACTAAGATACTAGAGGAAAAACTGTATTAAAAATAGTCTTGAAACCCTAGTTTTGAGAAATGAAGAGTCGTTTTAGAAAACAAGAAGATCTTTGAAGAAAACATGGAAAAACCTCAAAATACGTATAGATCTGCGACAGATCTAAGAGGATCGGGAGTTTTAAAGTTAGTGTTTCCAAAGAGAGCCCAGAAAGGAGAAAAGAATAACTCGAAACTGCCGGTTTTAACCGGAAAGTGTAAAGATCTTACTCGGACGGCCATGGGTATCCGGAAAGATGGCATGCGACCGGAGATGGTGAGTGGACTGCTTCTGGTTCACTTGAAGGCCTCAAAACAGTGACACACGTTCAAAGGGAGGAGCCATGAGGTTGGTAGGTGGTTGAATCGCCATAGATTCTTGCAAGGCGATGGTTGGAGAAGGGCCAGGTCTACTGGAGGGAGTTGAAGGGACGAGAGAGAGTTGAGAGAGACGGCTCAAAAGTGAGAGGGAGAGAATGAGAGATGGGGAGGGTAGTCATTAGGGNTCAACGGTTCAGATTGAATAAGGGATTAGGTCGAGTAGGATAGTGTATTGGGCTTGGGGGTCTGGGCCAATTTAATTGGGTTATGGACTTGGATTAATTAGGCTGGAATTTAAATAAAGAATGGTTATTGATTATATACCCATTAAAATTAGATAAATAATTAATAACAATAGCTAATAATCATATAAAATGAAATTAAGGCTAAATAGGTGAAATTATGGTAACTAATTAATATAGAAAATATAAAATGAATAATTATTGAATTAGAATAGCATAAAATGTACAATGAAGCTATAATTGCAAAATTGTTGTAATTATAGCCAAATAATGCTAATTTGGCTAATTTGAGATATTAATTAATCCTAATAGGATTGAAAATGATATATTGAGCTAGGAAATATTTTGAAATTATTTGTAATGTAATTTATGAATAATTATTGAATATAAAGTGCTGAATAAATTAGAAAAATAAATTGATAAAAATATGGAAAATTATGGGAAAAATACCCATTATTATAAAGAGTGATTTTGAAGGTATATATGCAAATTAATAATTTGAGGAAAAATTGGGTATCAACACCAACCGACCCAACACAACACAAACAGGCTAGGCAAAATATGATAAAGCGGAAATGGGAGAAACGAGGCTAATCTCACGAAACGACCGGACGGGTCGTTACATCCTCCCCCTCTTAAACAAACAATTGTCCTTGAACGGGTCTAGAAACATACCTGGAGTTTCGACTAAGTGAGGATATCTGTTTCGCATCTCCCGCTCGGTCTCCCAGGTGGCATCCTCTACCGTCTGTCCTCTCCACTGAACCTTCACTGAAGCTATATCCTTAGACCTCAGCTTTCTGACTTGACGACCCAAAATAGCCACTGGCTCTACCTCATATGACATATCACCCTCGAGCTGAACCGTGCTGAAGTACAAAACATGAGACGGGTCACCAACATACTTCCGGAGCATCGAAACATGGAACACCGGATGAATACTCGATAATCTGGGAGGCATGGCAAGCCTATAAGACATCTCCCAATCCTCTGAAGCACCTCAAAAGGCTTAATAAACTGGAGACTCAACTTTCCCCTCTTCCCGAACCTCATAACACCCTTCAGGGGTGACACCGTCAGCATTACTTTCTCCCCAACCATGAAAGACAGATCTCGGACCTTCCGATCCGCATAACTCTTCTGCCTAGACTGTGTCATGCGAAACCGCTCCTGAATTAACTTCACCTTACCCAACGCATTCTGAACCAAGTCTGTGCCCAATAGCCTAGCCTCGCCCGGCTCAAACCAACCAACGGAGATTTGCCATCTGGATAACCTCCTACCATATAGCCTAACCTCCTACCATATAAAGACTCATACAGAGCCATCTGGATATTCGGCTGATAACTATTATTATTAGAAAACTCCGCGAGTGACAAAAACTAATCCCACGAAGCCCCAAAATCAATGACACAGGCACGCAACATATCCTCCAAAATCTGAATAGTATGCTCCCATGAGGATGAAATGTTCTGCTCAACTCAACCCGAGTACCTAACTCCCTCTGCACGGCCCTCCAAAACTGAGATGTGAATTGAGTACCTCTGTCAGAAATGATAGAAACTGGAACCCCATGCAATCAGACAATCTCCCTGATATAAATCACAACTAACCTCTCCGAAGAATAAGTAGTACCAACAGGAATGAAGTGCGCAGACTTGGTCAGCCGATCCACAATAACCCATATAGCATCAAACCTCCTCGAAGTCCGTGGGAGCCCGACTACGAAATACATGTTGACTCGCTCCCACTTCCACTCCGGAATATCTAATCTCTGAAGCAATCCATCTGGTCTATGGTGCTCATACTTGACCTGCTGACAGTTGAGACACCGAGCCACAAACTCAACAATATCTCTCTTCATCTGCCTCCACCAATAATGCTGTCTCAGATCCTGATACATCTTTGCGGCACTCGGATGGATGGAATACCGCAAACTATGGGCCTCAGCTAGAATCAAATCTCGAAGTCCATCCACATTGGGCACGCAAATCTGGCCCTGCATCCTCATGACCCCATCATCACCAATAACCACATCCCTGGAATCACCGCGACGGACCCTGTCCTGAAGAACGAGAAAGTGTGGATTATCATATTGGTGTGCTCTAATCTGATCATAAAAAGAAGACCTGGGGGCTACACTAGCCAATACCCGTGGGGGCTGTGATAGATCCAATCTCACCAACTAACCCGCTAAATCCTGAACATCATGTTCTAAAGGTCGCTATGCTACTGGAAGGTAGGCTAAACTCCCCAAACTCTCTGCTCTACGACTTAGGGAATCGACCACTACATTGGCCTTCCCCGGATGATATAAAATAGTGAGGTCATAATCCTTGAGAAGCTCCAACCATCTCCTCTGACGAAAATTCAGATCCTTCTATTTAAGTAGATGCTGCAAACTACGGTGATTGATGAAAATTTCACAATGCACTCCATATAAATAATGACGCCAAATATTCAAGGTGTGGACAATAGCTGCTAGCTCAAGATTATGCACTGGATAATTCTTCTCGTGCACCTTCAACTATCTGGACGCGTAGGAAATCACCCTACCGTCCTGCATCAAGACCGCTCCAAGGCCAACTCTCGAGGCATCACAATAAACTGTATAAGAACTTGAACCCGTAGGCAAAACCAACACCGGAGCTGTAGTTAAAGATGACTTGAGCTTCTCGAAGCTCTCCTCACACTCCTCAGTCCACCTGAACTAAGCACCCTTCTGGGTCAGACTGGTCATAGGTGCTGCAATAGATGAAAATTCCTCTACGAAACGGCGATAGTACCCTGCCAAACCAAGGAAACTGCGAATCTCGGTAGCTGATGACGGTCTAGGCCAGCTCTGCATCGCCTCTACCTTCTTCGAATCAACCTGAATACCCTCACTGGACACCACGTGCCCCAAGAATTCTATTGAATCAAGCCAGAACTCACAGTTTGAAAATTTTGCATACAATATCTTCTCCCTCAATGTCTGAAGCACGACTCTCAAATGCTGCTCATGATCCTCCCCAGATCGGGAATATACCAAGATATCTTCAATAAACACGATGATGAAGGAATCCAGATAAGGTCGGAATATAGTGTGCATCAAGTGCATAAAGGCTGCTGGGGCATTGGTCAGCCTGAAAGACATAACCAGAAACTCATAATGACCATATCTAGTCTTGAAAGCAGTCTTCGGAATGTCTAGCCCCCGAATATTAAACTGGTGATAGCCGAAACACAAGTCAATCTTGGAAAATACCCTGGCACCATGGAACTGATCAAACAAGTCATCTATATGAGGCAAGGGATACCGGTTCTTCACCGTTACTCTGTTCAACTACCGATAATCAATACACATACGCATAGAACCATCATTCTTCTTTACAAACAACACCGGTGCACCCCAAGGTGACACACTAGGCCGAATGAACCCCTTATCAAGGAGTTCCTAGAGATGGTCCTTTAATTCCTTTAGCTCTGCTGGTGCCATACGATAAGGTGGAATAGAAATAGGCTGAGTGTCTGGCACCAGGTCAATACCAAAATCAATGTCCTTGCCAGGTGGCATGCCTGACAGGTCTGCAGGAAACACGTCCGGAAAGTCACGGACCACAGGAACCGAATCAATAGTGGGAGTCTCACCCCTGACATCCCTCACAAAATCCAGATACGATAAACAACCTTTCTCAACCATACGCTGAGCCTTTAGGTAGGAAATCACCCTGCTAGGCACATAATCAGAAGAACCTCTCCACTCAACCCTCGGACATCCTGGCATAGCTAAGGTCATGGACTTAGCGTGACAATAAAGAACATCATGACACGGAGATAACCGGTCCATGCCCAATATCACAAAAAAATCGACCATGCTGAGTAACAGTAGGTCCACTCGGGTCTCCAGACCCCTAATAGATATCACACACGACCAATACACACGGTCCAGAACAATAGTATCGCCCACCGGAGTCGACACATGAACAGATGTAACTAAAGACTCACGGGGCATATCCATAAAATGGGCAAAATATGAAGAAACATAGGACTATGTAGAACCAAGGTCAAATAAATCCAAAGCATCTCAGCAACAGACTGAGACAATACCTTCGATCACTGCATCGGAGGCCATAACATCTAGCCTGGCTGGAAATGCATACATACGGGCCTGACCTCCACCTGCTCGACCTCCCCCTCTAGGGCGGCCTCTAGCTGACTCACTACCACCCCTAACTGCCTAGGTGGGTGGTGAAATAACTGGAGCTGAAGTTGAAGGTTAGCTCCTCACTTGATATGGGCCTCCAAGAAGATGAGGACACTGCCTCCTCATATGCCCGAATTCTTCACACTCATAAGAACTCCCTGGAGCTGGATACGGAGGCTGAAATGAACCCTTGGCACTAGAACGGCCACTGGGAGAACCACGCTTAGAGGAACCCTGAACTCATGGTGCTGGAGTTGCACTCTGGGCTGGAACGACACCAAATGAAGAATGGCCTAGCTGAGAACCGCGGGGACCATGCCCCGAAGATGCACCACTATAAGCTGGGTGGCCTGATTGAGGAGGCCTGATTGAACGGCCTCTACCATGCTGAATCTGCCCCCTGGAAGGAGCACCACTAAAATCACCTGGTCCACGAGGCCTCTTGGCCTCCCTCTTTGCCCGTTCCTGGCGATAAACCCATATCTCGAGCAATATCAACAACCTGCTCGAAGGTAGCACCTGATACTCTCTCCCGAGTCATGAAAAGGTGGAGCTGATAAGTGAGGCCATCCACAAACCTCTTAATCCTCTCCCTATCAGTAGGGACCAACTTGGTGGCATGACGAGCCAACTCCGAAAACTGCATCTCATATTGCGCCACTGATAGCTCCCCCTGATGCAGCTGCTCAAAATGCCTGCGCTGCTCCTCCTTGTGAGACTAGGGTACATACTTCTCCAAGAAGATAGTGGAGAACTGCTGCCAAGGGAGGGGTGCTAAACCAATAGGCCTACGCCTCTCAAAAGACTCCCACCAAGTGAAAGCAGCACCAGAAAACTGAAAAGTAGCAAACGAGACACCACTGGTCTCCAAAATCCCAGCAGTACGAAGCATCTACTGACACTTATCCAGAAAACCCTGGGCATCCTCGTCCTCAGTACCACTGAATGTCGGAGGCTGAAGTGTACTAAACCTCTACAGCCTACACTGCTCATCATCTGGCATAGCTGGAACCACGAAGTCCTGAATTGGAGCCACCGGATGGGCTGCAACCGTCCCCGGTGTCTGATGGCCCTGAGTAACTTGCTCAGGTGTCCGGGAAACTGGAGTCTGACGGCCTCCCTCGGCCTGAGAAGTGGCGGAAACTTCCTGAGCAAGGTTGGTAAATTTAGTCAAGATCTGAGCCAAGGTCTCCTGAAGACCCGAAATAACAATAGGCACTGCCGGTGCCTGAGTCTGTCCCGCTGGAGTATCTGCAGAAGAGATCTACTCCTGAACAGTAGGGGATCAAATGGTACTGCCCTAGCTGCCGCATGGGCTGTCTCTTACCTCTACCACAGCCTCAACTGCAGCCTCGACCACTCACTGGTCTAGCTGGTGGCTGATCGCCCTGATCGGTAGTGTGAGTCTTCACCATCTGCGAGAGAATGAAACAACAGAAGTTTAGATTCCAAAATCAACCAAATGGCACGACATAATTCAAGAAAAAAATCAGATTGTTCCTAAGGGTTCTGCAGCCTCTCGAAGATAAGTACAGACGTCTCCGCACCGATCCGCAAGACTCTACTAAACCTGCTCATGACCGTTGAGTCCTATGTAACCTAGGCTCTAATACCAACTTGTCACGGCCCCAATTCCTAAGCCGGTCGTGATGGCGCCTATCATGGAACTAGGCTAGCCAACCATTTCAGATTATCAATATATTTCATAATTTCCCAAAATTAGCAGATTTTTAAAATAGCAGAATGAGATGAACAAATTATACATTTCCCCAAAATGTGGAGCCAACTGTCATGAGCATCTAGAACTGTAAATACAAATGTACAACAAGGTGACTTGCAACTAGAAGTCTGGAGTACAAAAGACCAAAACTATGAACTGAGGAAAAGAAAGGAGGTGAGCTAGAGATGCTGAGCAGCTACCTCGATCCTCGAAAAACTTTAAGAACATCCGGAAATCAACTAGTGAGAGGGTCCAGTACCTGGATCTGCAGACAGAGTTGTAGGGAGTAACGTGAGTACGCCAACTCAGTAAGTAATCAAAGTAACTAAAAACTTGAGTGTAATGACGAGCATTTATAAATCATGTAAATCCATATAATGAATAACAGTGGAAATGAATAATCAAGTCAGGAATCTACATTCCGAATATTTCATAAAGCTCCAGTTTCCATTTTAAAATCCCGTATAAAATCATTTGTCCAAAATTATCATTAGAGGCTTAGCGTAAGGAAGAGTCAAAAACAATAGTTTCATAAAATATAAGCCCCTTGGGCACAGTATCACTCACAATAAAGCCTCTCGGGCAAGCCTCTCAGTCACTCGTGACTCACTATCAGTATATCATTCTCTCACTAAACACTCGTACTCAGCAAGTACCATGAATACATACAACTACTGCGGCGGGCAGCCCGATCCAACACATATATATAACACACGATGCGGCATGTATCCCGATCCATATAACATACGTTGCGGTGTGCAGCCCTATCCATTTAATAGTCGAGTGCGCTCACTGGGGGTGTACAGACTCCCGGAGGGGCTCCTTCAAACGAAGCGCTATATCTGCTGTCGCGTGCAGCCTGATCCAATATGTACATTACTGCGGCGTATAGCCTAATTCGTATATAACATATATTTCTGCGGCGTGCAGCCTGATCCATATATATATAATCTATATTGTTGCGGCGTGCAGCCCAATCCATATGTAATATATAACACATATATTGTTGCGGCGTGCAGCCCGTCCCATAACTATCCTCACATACTCAGCTCTCGGCCTCATTACATATATATTGTTGTGGCACGCAGTCTGATCCTTAACTATCCTTACATACTCGGCTCTCGGCCTAACTCAGTCATCCTCACAAGTCACTCGCGCAAATTCATCTCAACTCACGGAACTCAGCCCTAAATACTTCTCAGAGTTTCAAAGCAGTCTGATAACAATGAAAATAACAACAAGTGGTAAAAATGACTGAGTTCACAGATAGTCTATCAGGATAGTGGTAGAATAGTGTAAAAGTACCTCTGAGGCTCTAAACAGGTCGGCACAAGGCCCCAAACATGGAAAATACCCCTGAGGGTCTAAACAGGTCGGCACGAGGCCCCAAACATGCCTCACAACCCATAAACAAGTATAAACTTCTAAAATACAGGATATCGCATGATTTCAAATCGAATACGCGGCTTAGTAGCCGCTACGGGACTGACCAGGTCACATTCCCTATTGGTGCACGCCCCCACGCTCGTCACCTAGCATGTGTGTCACCTCATCTACCAAAACAATATCAAATAACGGGGTGTCATACCCTCAGGTTTAGAGTTACATTCGTTGCTTACCTCAAAACAACCCAAAAGCTACTCCGCGATGCGCTTGCCCCTCGAATTGGCTCCCAAATGCTCCGAGTCTAACCAAAATCAGATTAACATCATCAATATACGCTAACGGAACAAAACCCAATAAAAAAAAATAAATTTTAATACAATTCTCGAAATTCGGCCAAATTCGAGCCCCTGGCCCACGTCTCGGAATTCTATAAAATTTACATCACTAGAATCCTCATCCTCCTACAATTCTATACATACCAAATTTACCAAACTCTGACCTCAATTTCCCAATCAAAACACCAAATGACTTTTCCAAATTTTCGTCCCATTTTTCCCAACTTTTCTACTTTAATTCCTCAAATTCCAAGTCCAATCCGTCACAAAATAACATAGAAACGAATTTTTAATCCGGGAAACTTACCTCCACTGAAGACTCTCGAATTCCTCCTTCAATTTGCACTCAAACTAGCTCAACCCGCATGTAAAAATGAAAGAAATGCCCAAAATTTCGCGGAGGCACTTATTTATACTTGCTGTGCAGTTAATCCGCACCTGCGGACCATTTTTCGCACCTGCGGTCCCAGGTGTGCACCTGTGAAAATCCACTAATAGTACAATACTCGCACCTGTGGCTTCGCAGGTGCGGCCCATGCCTCGTATCTGCGAACTCCTCCAGCCTGGCTTCTTCTCGCACCTGCGGCCATCGCACCCGTGGCTCCCCATCCCCAGGTGCGGCTACACAAGTGAAATGACACCAGCAGCGATTTTGCTGCAAATTCCTAAGTCCAGCCCTCCGTTAACCATTCAAAATCAATCCTCATCCCCTCGGGGCCCCAACCAAACATACCAACACATCCCATAACCTCATTCGAACTTAGTCGAGCCTTCGAAACACCAAAAACAACGCAAAACACTAAAATCACATCAAATTCAAGCCTATGAACTTTGAAACTTCTAAATTTTCCCAATGATGCCAAAACAACCAAAACACATCCGATTGACCTGAAAATTTTCACACATATCCAAAATGACATTACAAACCTGCTCCAGCTGTCGGAATTCCATTATGACCCGATAGCCTATTTTTCCCTACCGACCGAAAATCGCCAAAAACTAACTTTCGCCAATTCAAGCCTAATTCTACACCGGACATCAAAACTTCATTCTGAACACACTCCTAAGTCCCAAATAATATAATGAAGCTATCCGAGCCATATAATCCATATTCGAAAATCCTTTACCAATAAGTTGACTCCCGATTGACTTTTTCAATTATTAAGCTAATTTAAGAGACTAAGTGTCTATGTTCTCACCACGACCACTCCGAACCCGAACCAACCGACCCAACACAACACAAACAGGCTAAGAAACATATGATAAAGCAAAAATGGGGAAACGGGGCTAATCTCATGAAATGACCGGCCGGGTCATTACAATAATGAGTTTGTCGATGCATTGGCCACTTTGTCATCAATGATACAACATCCAGACAAGAACTTCATTGATCCCATCCCAGTAAGGATCCATATTCTGCCAAAATATTGTGCTCATGTTGAAGAAGAAACAGATGGGAAGCCTTGGTTTCACGACATCAAAAGGTATCTGATAAAATGGGAATACCCAGAGCATGCAAACCATACTCATAAACGCACGCTTCGGAGATTGTCCAACAATTTATTCCACAACGGATGAACCCTATATAGAAGAACTATTGATTTGGGATTGTTGAGGTGCGTCAACATGAAAGAAGCTTCTAAGTAGCTAGAAGAGATACAAGCCGGAACCTGCGACCCGTATATGAATGGCTTTGTCTTGGCCAAGAAGATACTCAGGGCCGGTTATTTCCTGGATGACCATGGAGACAAATTGCATCCGGTATGTCAAAAAATGCTTCCAATGTCAAGTACATGCAGATATGATAAAAGTGCCGCCAAATGAGCTCAATGCAACAAGCTCACCTTGGCCATTCGTCGCCTGAGGAATGGTTGTCATTGGTCCAATCGATCCCACCGCCTAAACTGGGTATCGGTCCATCTTTGTAGCTATTGATTACTTCACCAAATAGGTCGAAGCAGCATCTTACAAGGCAGTGACTAAGAAAGTCATGGCAGATTTTGTTCGCGATCGGATTGTTTGCCGATTCGGAATTTCGGAGTCCACCATCACTGATAATGCCGCCAATCTCAACACCGATCTGA
The DNA here is from genome assembly GCA_005239525.1 of Nicotiana knightiana. Taxonomy (NCBI): domain Eukaryota; kingdom Viridiplantae; phylum Streptophyta; class Magnoliopsida; order Solanales; family Solanaceae; genus Nicotiana; species Nicotiana knightiana. Next base: position 108,071 of record ML375769.1, read on the forward strand.
TGAAAGTCATATGTGTGACCTTCAAAATCAAGCACAAGAATTCCACAGCCTATAGACCTCAGATGAATGGAGCTGTAGAAGCCGCCAACAAGAATATCAAGAAGATACTGAGAAATATGGTAGAAAATCACAAATAATGGCACGAGAAGCTACCATTTTCTTTACTGGGATACCATACCACAGTCCGCACATCAACTGGGAAAGTCCCTACTTATTTACGGTACTGAAGCTATTATTCCTGCCGAAGTGCAGATCCCTTCTTTAAGGATCATACATGAAGCTGAGCTTAGTGATGCAGAATAAATAAGGAACCGTTATGAGCAACTATCCCTCATATACGGAAAGAGGATGAACGCAGTATGTCACAGGTATCTTTACCAGAACCAAATGTCTAGAGCCTTCAACAAAAGAGTTAAGTCGAGACAGTTTACACCGGGGCATCTGGTGTTGAAGAAGATATTCCCGCATCAAAACGAAGCCAAAGGGAAATTCTCTCCCAATTGGCAAGGTCCTTACATGGTTCATAGGGTATTGACAGGAGGAGCCCTCATACTTGCAAAAATGGATAGAGAAGTTTGGCCAAAACCTATCAACTCAGATGCAGTCAAGCGATAATATGTGTAACTGTGTATATTTTTCGAAAATGATGTAAATTGAACTATGCCCGAACTGATTCCCGTTTAAGAGGGGATACATAGGCAGACCTATGGGTTTGGTCACAACTCAATAAAAATCTTATTTCCCCTTACAATCAGAAAATGGGGGCAGAATTTTGAGGAGGACCGTCAAAATTCTGAAGCAAGTTCAGCCGATCACAGCATGTACAACAGTTAGAGATGTTTATCCATCTAACTTGGGCAGAATTTTGAGGAGGATCCTCAAAATTCTACAGCAAGAGAAGTCGCAATGTCTCGGATCGTGTCACAGTCATTGGTTCATCGAAAAAACTTCTCAAAAAAATAAATATATTTTTTCTATGTCTTTGAAAACTATGCATGCTTTCTTGTAAAATAACTTTATTTATCAAACGCTTCCCCCATTGATTAGAACAAGTTCTCCAGACCAAGCAAGCAAGCTGGCGGAGGCACGAATCGACCTCCCCTTTTACAGAACTCACAATTTTTTTTGGTTGCAGGAACAAAGAATATACATGCCCCAAAGTCACAACCTTCATAACAACAACGATACTGAATCCACTTGTAGTTAAGAAAACTCTGCTATCACCGGCTATTTATTCTATTCTGCATGTGACTAAGCCTTGTTCCGAATCTTGCATGAGACTAAGCTCTATCTCCATCTGCATGATGCTAAGCCCTGCCTCCATATTTGCATAAGACAAAGCTTTGCCTTCATTTTCATGGGACTAATCCATGTCCCGAATCTTGCATGAGACTAAGCTCTGTCTCCATCTGTATCAGGCTAAGCCCTGCCTCCATATTTGCATAAGGCTAAGTTCTGCCTTCATTTGCATGGGACTAAGCCATGTCCTGAATCTTGAATGAGACTAAGCTCTGTCTCCATCTGCATGAGGCTAAGCCTTGCCTCCATATTTGCATAAGGCTAAGCTCTGTCTTCATTTGCATGGGACTAAGCCCTGTCCCGAATCTTGCATGAGATTAAGCTTTGTCTCCATCTGCATGAGGCCAAGCCCTGCCTCCATATTTGCATAAGTCTAGGCTTTGCCTTCATTTGCATGGGACTAAGCCCTGTCCCAAATCTTGCATGAGACTAAGCTCTGTCTCCATCTGCATGAGGCTAAGCCCTGCCTCCATAGTTGCATAAGGCTAATCTCTGCCTTCATTTGCATGAGGCTAAACCCTGCCTCCATATTTGCATAAGACCAATGATTTCCTTTCTATTTTTCAATGACTAAGCAATGTCTCTCCGACACTATCTATTTGCTCTTCGTTCGGGCTAAGCTCTGCCCTCAACTTCACAAGACTAAGCCTTGTCTTGTTGCTCTTAACATTATCATTGCATCTCATGGGCTGAAATATCGCCAACTTGTCCAAAGGCATCATAGTCTAAAGGCATCATCCTCATAGCCGGAAGATACCATGCCATGGCTTGAGGATCTCTCAAAGTTGCATATCATTATCCAAAGGCGTCATAGTCCAAAAGGCATCATCCTCATAGCCGGAAGACACCATGCCATGGACTGAGGATCTCTCAAATTTGCATATCATTATCCAAAGGCGTCATAGTCTAAAGGCATCATCCTCATAGCCGGAAGACACCATGCCATGGCCTGAGGATCCCTCAAAGTTGCATATCATTATTCAAAGGCATTCGGAGGCACCATCTTCATGGCCCGAGAACATCATTTCATGGCCTATGAATCCCACACTGAACAATTCATGGCCTAGGACATCATGGTCTAAGGACGTCATCCTCAACCATCCGAAGACAATTCTCATGGTCCGAAGGGAATCTGCATCATGTTTAAATTTGCGCACAAATATATGCTCGTAGTATCTCTTTACTTAATGGTGACCCGATAAGCAACCATTACCCAAATGGGAGCAATCCCATTCCATTTCCTTCATGTTATCTGAAACCTGACCAATCACTATAACCATTCTTCTCCTATCCCGAAATTTCATGACCATCCTTGTGGTAACGTTTTCATTCAGACTCGCTTGCGTAGCGTGATGTTTAACCTTCAATAAATTAACTTAATAATCTCATGCCAAATCCAAAACTTTTTTTTAGTTAATTTTTATTTCAATTAATTCTATGCTAAAATCGCGGATTCGCTTGTCGTAATTGTTAATACCTAATTTTTCCCTACAATATTTTTTAAATGCATATATACCTTCAAAACTATGCATTAGCATCAATTGATATTTTTCCATAAAATTAGTTTATCCCAGTATTTTATTAAATAATTACTAATTGTATCATACATGATTTTATAACAATTTTATGACATAATTCTACTATTTATATTTATATTAAGCTTTAATTATTTCACAAATGGCCATATTTACATTTTTTGGTCATAATTGCAATAACTTTGCAATTATAGCCAATGTATGCATTATTACATTATTTTACCAGAAAATAGTCTTTTTGTATTTTATAAATGTTGAGTAATTGTCTTAAAATATTTTTTATGCATGAAAATAATTTATTACAATTAGTTAATTATCTTTTTTATAAATTATTTTATCAATTAATTAGGTATTTAACAAATAGCCTTTTTAATTCTTTTAATTTTTCGGACCTAACCCACTGTAATTTGCCCAAACCCTCAAAAAAATACCAGCCCAATTCATCCCCAAGCCCAACATGCCTACCCGACCCAATAACCACGTCCAATCATGGCCGATGATCCGTTAGATCAACGGTCTACACCAACCCTTACCATAATTAATCCCAACTAACCCTAACCCCTAATCATTCACTCAACCCGGCCGCCCTTGGATCCCTCCTCCTCTCCATTCTCTCTCAAGATCACCCTAACCCTAATCGTTGTCACCGGCAAGAACCCCCTTTTATGGTGTTTCCGTGCCTTCTCCGACCACCACTGGTCTCCTATACTCCCTAGATCGTTTATTTCACGACTCCTTGAGGAGATATCAAGGAAAGCCAACCAGATTCTACCTGAAAATTGTTTACCGGCCTTTCTATGGCCTTTCTCGTTTGTGGGTATTGGTTTCCTCCTATTTTTAATTCGAACCCATAATTTTGACCGAGTTTCTTTCATCTCGACTATTTTTCAGAAAACCCTAGTTTACGACTACTTGAATCCGTTTAGATCTTTGTAGATATGAAACGGTTCGAGTATTATCTAGTGTTTTCCTTTGAAGATCTCCTATTTTGGTTAACTATTTCGATTCCATTTGTTTTCTACTGAAATTAGGGTTTGCCCTATGTATTTTTCAAAAGGGTTTTCTTTCTAAATTTTTCAGTGTTTAAACTAATTATTTCTTTACTAGCTTGACTAATCCTCGTGTATGTTTCTGTGTGTTACACTTATTTTTTTGAATTTTTTTTGTTTCGATATTGAGCTTATCTCTGCGAATCAGTCTATTAACTTATTCTATTTAGGAGATTAAATGATTTTCCCTATCAAAATCAGTATTTTGTGAGATTTCTTCTTGATTGACTTCTGTTAAGGATTTGAACGATTTCTTTCTTGTTAAAATCAGAACCCTTTGGGATTCTTACTTGGTTGATTTCTATCTACGGATTCAAATAATTTTTTCCTATAAAATTAGTACTCTTTGATGATTTTTACTGATTGTTTCTTGTTAATTGCGCTGTTAAAATTCGTGTGCTGGGAATTTACTGGTTTCCTTATTTGGACCTGTTTTCCCTATTTTACTCGCCTTAATTAGTGGGAAGTAGTTTGGGGATTTTTATTGACTCACCAAATGATATGATTTTGAATGATTACCTTAATTGAACCCTGTTATGACCGTTAATTGACTATTCCCCAATTAAAGAGATCTTTTCTGGACTCCCTATATTAATTGATTCTGTGATTTGGTTGATTGATCCTTAATTGATTGAACTTTGATTCTCTTTACCTTAATTGTTCCACTCCCTAAGTGTTATATATATACACTCTTGTATTACCTAGGACACGAACAATTAGTTCAGAATACACACACACACACACACACACAAATTCTCTCTTCTTTCCCTGCTACCTATGCTAACTGTTGGTCTAGCCGGCTGAAAGCCAAGGCTAGATAGTGGAACTCTACTTGCTTTACATTCTGCACTTTGCTTCCTTAACTAGTATGTCTCTAGTTCAATTCTGAAACTCAACTTTATGTGTTCCTTTATGTAAATCCATGCCTATTCCTGCACTAGTTAATTGGCTATGTATTTAATTGTATTCATGTTTACTGCTTTACCCAGTATGTTTAAGTTTTACCCTCTCCAGTTCAAGTGTTTAATCGAGCATGCCTAGATCTCATTTGTTTTGTTTGCATGTTTGTTCAGTTCCTGTTTACTCCCCTAAACTAGTATGCTCATGTTAGTGTCTTAGACTCCTAATGTGTTTGATTGATCCTAATTTGTATGACTATTGCACCCCTGTATGACTATTCCCACGCTCTGTCTCTATTTTTTAATTGCCTTTTACCATGACTGATTTGTTAAGTCTCTGAATCAGTAGACTCCTAGTTGTTCCGTACAGTTATTGTTCCATATGCTCCCCTTAGACCATGTTCATGTGTTTCTGATGTGAAGCTCTCTTTATGTTCCCAACCCCTTGACCTCTGTTTGTAAAACTGATTGATGAATGGTTGTGAGTCTGAACACTCTGAGTTTATGTGGTTTTATGCTGAATATTGTTCTTTCCAGACTTGATTTCAAAATTGTTTTTCACTCCTGGCATTTTCCTAAAATTGTTTCTACTCCTAAAAACCTTTTCACTCCTAAAAGTATTATCTTTACACTGTGTTTAACAAGTTCTTTCAAGACTATGTCAAGCACTCTCACTTCTACTCTTAGATTCTTAAGTTGTGCCCCTCCAGTGTGTATACTGCCTAGGAATCCATGAGATTCCTCCGAACTCTGGAACACTGGGGCTGGCCTTTTCCACACCGCACATAATCACTTCCATATTCAAAGGATCTTGGTGTGAGCATTGCCTGGGATCCCTGAGGTCCTTAGGGAACTTTGACACACCAAGACACCCTATTGGCTATGAGACTTTGGCATCCTGGACTGTTTTGAAGGCCTGGTATTTCCAGGTTCACTTTGGGCCTATCTCAGGCTCCCTATAGTATAGCTTATATTTATTCATGTAATTCGTTCAACCTGGTCTTTAATAATCTTCTTTGTAAACAGATATTGGGGAAATTAGTAAACGGGTAGGGATTCTTATACGATTTTTGTGGGGAAATTGGGTAGAAATCATGATTTAGGTTTATACTATGCTTATTTGCGGTAGAAATCATGCCTTTAGACTTATATTATGTTACTTGCATTAGAGATCATGTTGTAGGATTGTTGTGTTATTATCATTAGAAACCCTACCTTAGGATAATTATGTTTACTATTTTTGCATATTAGAAAACATGTTATAGCTCAGTACTTCATTATCCCGAAATTCTGCTTCTGCATAAGTCACAATCACCTAGAAATCCTGTCGTTAGGCTACGGTTATAATCCTGCCTAATAAAAATGACCATTCTCTATGTGCATTAGAAATCTTATTTTAGGAATGCATTTGCATTTGCTTTAAATCATGTCGCCTAAATAAATAATTGTCTTGTTTATCAAGATACTTAAAGAACAGCCCCAACGCCTACACACCATGTTATAGGATAAAATATGCATGAAATCAACTTTTTGTATTTTAGCACCTAGACAAGCATGTTTATAGGATGTATTAAAACTCAAACTGTTTATTTTCCTTTAGTCAATTTCTAGAATTCTGTTTGCATTTTAGACGACATGTTATAGGGTATCACTGAACCACGCCTAGGTAAGCTTATAGGTAATTAAGGCCTTACAATTGGTTGTAAAACTATGTTTTGTTTATTTATGACTGCCCAGATTCAACAGGTTCTAAACTCAGTAGGCAAACTGATTAGGTTTACGCCACTTCGCCGTAAAACAATACTGCATATTCTCTGCTTGTTATGTTCCCTAGATTTAATGTTCTAGGACTTTATGAAATTCTCCGAAATATGTGCTTGAGACGTGCTAATTATCTGTTTATGTGTGGAGGTAAACATGAGCCTCTTAATTGTTTCATATTTGACAGTAATGTTTGTTATTTGTTGTCGCTTAGATTTTTCCCTTCATAACACCTTAGGAGAGTCTAGAACTACCCTAACATTAGAGGTCCTAAACACCTCCAGGGCCACGAGAAAGGGACGGGTAAAGCACACTTAGATTTTGTTAATTAAAACCGCTTATATAACCGCTAAGGGGAGGGTATTTGGGTAGTAAAAGGATATGATGACCTGTACGCTAATGCCACGTGTAACCCCTCTAGTTGAGGAAGGATTATCGGGCATTGTACATATATGATCCTATAGGCTAATAACTTAGGACTCCCCTATCTTATTTACATATGTGTGCTCAGACTGCTTACCTTTTGAACTCCTTTTATCTTACTTACATATGTGTGCTTAGACTGCTTATCTGCTAAATGACTAATTTACTAAGTAAGTTTGGCCGGGACCCACCATTGTGGACCTCAAGGGGTGCCTAACACCTTCCCCTCAAGGTAATTTCAAGCCCTTACCCAATCTCAGGTGACGTAGAATGTTTTCATTAGTTGCTTGCATTAGGTGCCCTAACTCACCATAAATCAGTTAGGTGACGACTATTCACTTTCCATAACCCTCTCCCAAAAGGAAGGGAGTTGTCCCAAATGAATGTCTAAACCCGATTCCACGAGGGAAAAAAGGGGACGCGACAATAATTTCTTCCAAAAGTAATAATGTGCTAATAATTATTTGTCATGACTGCGGATTCTCTTGCGTAGCATTGGTATGACTAAATTAATAAATGTTATCTCGATCAAGTATTCGCTTGCATAGTGTGGTTACGACATCTTATCATTCAATATTCTTTAATAACATTAACAATCAAGCAATAAAAGCAGATAAATAAAATATGGAAACCAATAAATCACAATTTTTCCAAAATTAGTTCAAGCCAATTTTAGCCTATAAAAGCGAATATGCTGCAACCACGAGACTTGGAGAATTCCTTACACATTCTCCCCTATTAACAAAATTCCTTACCCAGACTTTGTTTCTGCATACCAACATGAAAAGAGTCAAATCTTCCTATGAATAGGGATTCAAATAAAAGGTGACTTATGCAATGACCCGACCGGTCGTTTTTCTTTCTAGATCCCTATTCCCTTAAATAAGACTCCCTGTATGTGCTTTTACTATTTGATTACTTGTTAGTTCGGGTTTGAAGGGTTCGGGCTAAAATCGAAACACTTAGTTCCTTAATATTGGCTTTAAAGGGTTAAGTTTGACTTGCGTCAACATTTGTAGTAAATAACCTCGGAACCAAGATTTGAAGGTCCCAATAGGTTCGTATGATGATTTAGGAATTGGGCGTATGTTCGTATCGGGTTTTGGACGAACCGGGAGCATTTCAGCACATAAACTTAAAAGTTGGTGCGTCGAAGGTTTTAAAGTTCTTTAAATTTGGTTTGAAGATGGTTTTGGGGTTATCGAGGTCCATTTGGGATTCTAAGTCTTGAAATAGTTTCGTATGGTGATTCAAGAGTTGCACGTAAAATTTAGTGTCTTTCCAAGTTGTTTAAGTATGATTCGGCGCATTCAGAGTAAGTTGGAAGAACTTGAAGTTCATAAGTTGATTCTATTTGGTTTTGGGTTGTGATTTTAGTTTTGATGTTGTTTTTCGTGATTCGAGAGGTCAAACAGGTCCGTCATATGCTTACGGACTTGTTGGTATACTTGGGCGAGACTCCGAGGACCTCGGGTTCCATTTGGACGATGCGCGGATTAAGTTTGGACTTGATAGAACTGTTGGTGCACCAGTTCTGGTGCGTCCGCACCTGCGAGATTTTTGACCGCATGTGCAAGATTTTGACCCCAGAAGCAGCCTGGCATGGATTGCCCAGTGATCACAGAAGCGAGGTAGGGACCACACCTGCAAAGTCGCAGGTGCGATGCATACGCCGTAGGAGCAGGCTCGTAGAAGCGAGCCGTTGTTCGTAGAAGCGAAGGAGGCAGACTTGGGCTTGGTCCGCACCTTCGAGGTTTTGTCCACATATGCGGAGCCGCAGGAGTGAAAGTGGTATCGCTGGTGCGAAAACCGCTGGACAGTGAGGTTCATTTAAGTCGGGACTTAAGCCATTTTTGACTCATTTCTTTCATCACTTGGACGGTTTTGGAGCTTCTTGGAGAGGGGTTTTCACCTAGCTATTGAAGGTAAGTAATCTCTACCCAATGTAAGTTAAATACATAGATTATGGATAGATTTAAACATGTAAAGTGTTTTCACGAAAATGAATACGTAATTGGGTGAGAATTATATATTTGAGTTCGTGAGGTTATGGTAACAATAATCTTCAAAAATTTATGAAATTTGGGCATGTGGGCTTGGGGGTGAATTTTAGGGATCTTCTAGTTTGGGTTGGGTAATTACTCTAATATTTAAATTATTAACTTTTGCGCACATATTGATTAATTTATATACTATTTGGCTAGCTTCGGATTGTCCGGCACTAAATTGAGGCCTTGGAGTGAATTTGTAGGCCGGTAAGTGAGCTTTGAGACGAGGTAAGTCTCTTGACTGACCTTATAAGAGGGAATTTACCTCATAGGTGATTTAAATTACTATTTGTTTTTAATTGTGGGGGCTATGTACGCACGAGGTGACGAGAGTCCGTACATAGCTTAGGACCCAAATCATGAAATACTTGTAATGTTTGCACCATACCTGTTAATTAAAATGTGCAAATTATATTGAAACTTCATAAGGATTTGTAAAGACCGAATTTCACTTACTTGAGTTTTTGGTGGGTTACTTGACCGTTAATAAAAAATGTTCTTCTTTGTGTATTAGCCTTATAATAGCTTTTAAATGGATGCTCATAAAGTATCTTATCTTCTTGTGGAGCGGGCCGAATGCCTCGGCAGTATAATAAATGCATCTATGGTTCGTGTCGCTCGACCTTCGGCAGTGTACACATTATTCTGGATCGGGCCGTGCGACCTCGGCATAAATCGTGCATGTTAATGCTTGGAGCCCGAATACACTTGATAATATTTTCGTGAATTGAGAGGTTATAATTTATTTATTGGCCCGAAATTTATTTGGAATTAGTATATGTTATTGGAAGACTTTTGGAATTCACTATTAGTCAAAGAATTATTTAATCACTAAATCTATTGTGTTATTTTATGCCTATTTAGCCTTTCTATATTTTATGGTTAGCCCATAGTAAGTGTAGATGTCGACCCCTTGTCACTACTTCCTCGAGGTTAGACTGGATACTTACTGGGTCCATGTTGTTAATGTACTCATGCTACACTTTTGCACTAATCGTGCAGGATCTGAGGAAGGTGCATCTGGCATTCATCCCGACGAGCAACTCTGATACCCCTAAGCTTAGTGGTGAGCTGCTTTTTGAGTTCGTCTTGCAGCACCCAGAGTCTCTCTTTTGCATTTTATTTTCTGCCTACTCTATTTCAGACAGTAGCTTAGTGTTTTGTAAATTCTGTTAGTTGCTCATACACTTATGGCAGCGGGTCTTGGAACAAATTCTAGTAGATTTTATGGTTTTGGAGTATTTATTTCACTGCATTTGCTCTCTTATTCTCTTTCACTTCACTTTATTAAATTTTTTACTCCGCATTTTCTTATTAAATGAAGTTTCAACTACTTAGAAATTTATTAAAAATAACAATTACATAGTTAGTTCACCGTTATGTTGGGTGCCATCACGGCCTATAGGAGAAATTTGGTCGTGACAACTTGGAATGCCCAAAAATCAATTCCATGTGGCGACTGTTTCTCCCAAACGCACACGCAAGTATACGTGGTCGACAAGTAATATAGGATTGTAAGTCGATATATCGTACCCACAGGGACTTTTGATTAACTATCAGCTATATTAAACCAAACAATTAATCTATTCAAGCGAATCCTAACATATGAATATTTAACTAAAATTAATCTAGAGTAACAAATTAAGACATTAAAGAAAACAACGGCAAGCTTAAAGACGAATGCAATGTTAGTGCATATTCTAGAGCTATGGGTTAGCTAACAATCCCGTTATGTTTTCCACTTAAATCTTCTAATTAATTTATCTGGTTTTTTGGTTGACATGGTTAATATTGCTTGTATCCTTCTCCCGAAGTACTACTCACCTATTCAAGCTAATCTAACGCCTATATTCCTATGGAATTAGAATTAACAAGAACGCATTAATAATTCCTGTATAGTAACCAAGCAAGGAGATTAGGTATATTCCTATCCTAACCGCAAATCCGCCACCCCTTAGAGTTAAAATCTTGCTCTACTCAATCTTATATGCAATCTAGAAGTCCCTCTCCCGAGTTCAATCCTAGATTCGTAGATAGTATTCAATTGGTGATCAAGNTTCAAGCTAATCTAACGCCTATATTCCTATGGAATTAGAATTAACAAGAACGCATTAATAATTCCTGTATAGTAACCAAGCAAGGAGATTAGGTATATTCCTATCCTAACCGCAAATCCCCCCCCCCTCCCCGAAGAGTTAAGATCTTGCTCTACTCAGTCATATATGCAATCCAGAACTCCCTCTCCCGAGTTCAATCCTAGATTCGTAGATAGTATTCAATTGGTGATCAAGAAATCACATAATTAAGCACAAGATTAAATAAATAAACCAATATGATAAAATAATAAGAACAATTTAAGCTTCAAACTACCACGTTCATGTAGCACCCAAAACTCTAGAACTAATAAACTATGAAATTAAAAGAAGAGAAGAGAAGAAAAACTAGTTAGAAACCTCATCCAAGCGTGGTATGTGTTTCCCACGTGAATTCTCCTATAAAAATATATTTGATCCCTTCCAAAATAGGTTTAGAACTCATTTTATACGAGTTGGAGGGGTCTTGGGCTGAAATAACCTTGTCACGAATGAAGAAGGAAAAATCCTGTACCCAGCTCCAGGCTAGCGCCTAGCGCTGGACCTGGCGCTGAAAACAATGACGTATTTTAACTTCAATTCCATTTTCAATTTTTGCCTATCTTTGTTTCTATTGTTTTCTTTTTCTTCCATTGGGAGGGGGGGGGGGGGGGGGAGAACAAAGGCTGTCCCTATTACGCTCCGCAATATTACGTTGATATTTCGTCCCGCAGTATTATATTATGATGATGTTACGCTTCACAGTGTTAAATTACGACGATGTTGCACCATCTATTATTGTACGTTAAATTTTTCTTAAGGTAATTGACATTAGTCCAAGGGAAAATATTGTTTAGAGATAATAAGGATTATGCTATTTTAAACAAATGATGAGTAAATCCGTGAAAGTGAGAGGGGAAGCAAGTCAAAGAAAATGTATTTTTCGTCCAAGTTTGTCTTATTGGTATAAAATACGGGCCGAGTGTTAATAACCGATAGTTATGGACTAGTGTCATACAAGGTACTACATGACCATGATAGTAAGATGTACAAGGTATGTTAAAAGTGAGTAGTATTTTAAGTAATTTTAGATAATTCTTAATTATGTGGGTGATTTGTTAATTATTGGATAATGAGATATTACCCAATTAATTAAGGAATTATATTGGGTAGAGGTGAAGGGCATGAGGTGGCATCCCCCATGCAAATTGGAATGACTCATATCACAAATTGAAAGGTGGCATTTAAGTGTCACAGAAATGACACTTACATACAAGCTACCAAGACTTTAAAGGTTGGATTTTGGTCTACATTGGTTATAAAACTTATTCCTAAATCCAAACAATTTCAAGAATGGAAGATTTCATTCCAACAGAGAACGGATATTAATCTTGAAACAAAACAAAATCCAACGAGAATTTTTAGAAACTTAACAACGTAAAGATTTTGCGGTTTTAAAGGAGTACGGTGCAAACTTTTCCAACAAGATCATATGGATTTTTCCCTGTTCCAAGTATGTTAAGGCTAAGCTCTTCCTTCATTTTGCATGATCTCGTAATTACACAAGTTTGATAACGAGACATAAAGAAAAATTCATGTCCCGGAATTTACGTGTATTTTCCTAGTTTTGAAGCTACAATATTCTCCTTATCGGGACTTCATATTCCATTGAGTATTTCCTTCTCCCAGTCAAGAGAGCAGAGAGTATATATATATACAGTATTACAATATTTTCATTACCATCGAGCTATAATCGATCGGCATGCCCCTATTTGGCAACCTTTGATCAGATGGTAAGTTATATATCGAGCCTACTATGGTCGAGCGCCTATGAGAGAGCCCTGTTGGTTGAAATACAGAGCCTAATATGGTCCAGTGCCTATGAGGCATCCTACTACGGCAGAGTAGTTATATATATGTACTGATCCTTATAGGGCCGGACAACTATTTTACTTACTATATTGAGAGAGTTGAGTCAGTATCAGTAGGTAAGCATATCTTCAGATTAGCTTTGACTTCCAGTTGCTTTCACTTATTATATTATCAGTTCAGTTTCAGCTTTCAGTATATAGACTTACATACTCAGTACATTATTTCGTACTGACATCCCTTTTCTGGGCGCGCTGCATTTCATGCGTTCAGGTTCAGACAGACAGACGGGTAGACCTTTTTATTAAGTGTTGCCCGAGTTTTGCTTGATCGGTAAGCTCCATGCCTTTCGGAGTTGCCAGGTCTAGAGCCTTATGTTCATCTTGTGTGTATGTGTGTGTGTGTATATATATATGTATGTATGTGTGTGTGTGTGTGTGTGTTATGAGTAGGTCGGGGAGCTGTTTCGATCACAGAATATCCGTCAGTAGAGGCTTGTAGACATATCCTGTCAGTTAGTGCAATATGTTGGGATTGCAGGCCTTATATGTATATTTGGTTGGTTTTTCAGCTGTAATAATTATGACGGCCTTGTCGGCCCAGTTTTATATTGACATTTAATCAGCATTTGCAGATGTCTTGCAATGTGGCTCATGTCCAAAATATGACATCATATATTCAAAGTCCCTTAGTTTCAAGTTGGTTGGCAATGATACGTGAGGCACTGGGTGCCGGTCTCGGCCCCCCTAGCTCAGGGCGTGACAAAAGTGGTATTAGAGGATTTCTATCCTAGGAATTCTACAAGCCGTGTCTAGTAGAGTGTTGTTTATGGGTGTCTCGTGCACCGCACTTATAAGAAGGAGGCTACAAGGCATTTAGGACTGTCACTCTTTCTTCTTACTCTAGATCGTGTGGTAGAGCTCAGTTGTAAGAACTCAATTTCCTAAATTCTATCTTGTTCGTAATACGATGATGCTTACATCTAGAAAGACGGCTGGTAAAGTATTGATTGCGGATGGTGAAGAGTTGAGTTAAAGGAACTCGAATTTCGCATGATGCTTGTGATGAATAAATGTAAGGTCTTCAGTAGATCATGTGTGTACTAAGACGTGTAAGCCTCTTAATAAGGATCCTTTAGGCAAGAATATCTATCCACCCTATGGTAAATGGCAATGAGAGATTCAGAAGGTAGATACAAGCTTCAACAAGTAAAAGGAGCAAGATGAGAAGGGAACGAGGTACCCAGTTAATAAAGATTATCGGTATTTTCAACTAAGGTAGGAAAATACAAGCATTGTGACTTACCTTCAACAGTAATAGAGGTATGTATAATCAACCACACCCATCTCAGTTATACCCTATTAAGGGCTAACAGGTGTAGGTTAAGAAAAGAACGGGATATCAGGATTCGATTGGGGTTAGGGTAACCCAAAATGGTGAATGGATTGTTTTTGTTAGTTGACATTTCCGAAGGATATTACAAAAGGTGTCAGGACTTGAGACAACAAAAGAGTATAGGCCATAAATTCATATCCTCAGTTCGAGGGACAAGTCCGTGACTCCAACGCGGCTACCAGAAGGAAGGGTTAGACCCTAGAGTAATAGAAATCAGTATGGGCTAGTAAACAAGATAAACTAAACATGAATTAGGGACTGAGTGATTTGATAATAGTCATCATCATGAGAATTTCAGATTGCATTCCGGCGATAATAGAATGGACAACAGGAGAAGATTAATGAGAAATTCAGAGAATGGTCATTCAGGAAGACGCTACCCTAAAACAAGCAATGTGAGTAAATTTAAGCTTAAGGGACTGTATGTGTCAATTACACTAAGTGTCACCATCGCGAGTAAGGAATTTTGTTATCCTTGGTACAACAGGATTACCGCAAGTCGAGTAAGGGTCATCGAGGATGTGAGAAGACACCAAAGATAAGGAGGTAAAACATCTATAGGTAGCCCGTCATAGCACTAAATCTTTGTACTTCCCTAAAGGGGGGAATATGGAGTGATGTGGCATTAAGTTAGAATTAAGTGGTTTTAGTGACTATGGAATGGTAAAGGAAGAATACGATAAAAATGAGAAAGAAATGAGATTGCACTTATCCAAATCCTACAGATATGCTACGAATCTAGAACATTATGCAAGCACGACGTCAAGGAAGGGAGTAATAATTCCGACCCGAGATGATTTTGATAAATAAGGAGCTAGTGCGAGAGGTAAGTTAAGACAAATGAAATAACCCAAGAAAGATTACACGGAATATTGATATGAGAGTGGGACAATGAGTGATTAGTAGTTGATTCAAGAAGAGTCTAGTTATGGCTAGAAAAGAGGTTACAAATAAATCAACAGATCATGCAAAATAAACATAGTGAGCCCCAACATGGGGAGTTCAGTCTCGCAGATATGACACCGGAACACTTGAGAAATATTCGGATAGGAGGTGGGGTAGTTAATGGTATCGTATGAGTGTTATGAAAATAAAAGAGAGTGCCAATGGGAAGATAGTCAAAATATTAAGTTCAGAAGAAACCCTATAAGCACAAGGGCGTGGAGGTAAGTAACCACGGATAATTATAGGCGAGGAGGGACATCAAAAATTTCGTCGAGTATATGACGTAATAAGCTCGCAGCTTTACAAGAGTCAGATGGTCCTCCCTAAAGTAAGACAATGAAATACTATATGAGGAGATAAGGAAGAAGGCTTCAACCTAAGAAGAGTGACCTAAAGAGGAAATGGTCTTGTAACGAGAGTCTCACTACAACATTGTATGCACTCCATAAGAAAGTGGCATCTACCTTGGCTAATGAACGGAAGTAAAATCCAAAGTAATATTCGAGATCGTGTGAGTTTCATGAAAACTCCTACATGCGTAGGAGATAAGATAAGCTAAGCAGGCACGCAACAAGGAGGCATAAAAACCAGGAAAAGTAATAGCTTACACTAAAAGAAAGCTGAGAATGGACGAAAAAGGAATTATGCGATTAACAATCCAGAATTAGTTACATTATGAACGCACTTAATATTTCGGGATATTATCCAAGCAGCACATGTGTTGACAATAATACAACCATCAGAGACTCCGGTATAAGTTAAAAGAAAGAATAGAGTCCAGCGCATAGACAAAGGATTGAGTTGTTAGAAGACTGTATCATGAGTATTCCTTAACGCCCATGAAAGGCTAAGGTAATAACCATACCAGGAGCCGCAGATTGAAAGATGGCTTAAGCCTACATAAAGTCTGATCAGAAGGAAGAGGAAACTAAAGAGTTACATCAACTAAGTAAATCAGGAGTCTGATTATTGGACCTAGATGATTATAGAAATCGTGATCGAGAACATTGCAAGATCAGCCTTAATATCAGAGGAACAACAGAGATAATACAACAACCATAGTCTATAACGGCTCTACGATAAAGCCAGTTAGAAAAGTAACAGCCTCATAAGAGGTCAGTATGAAGCTCCCACCGCATTGTGTATGCACCAAAGGTGCAAGTATTATTATGAGAGCTTCAAGTTGTGAATGTAAATTGTACCTATGTGGAAGGGAGGTCATGAAAGAAATAGAAGATATTATGAGAGATTTTAAGGCAAAGGTAAACAACGTACGAGATACTCAAACGCAGAAGGTTGTGAATAGTCCGTACTGCGGATAAAAGGCTAGAAGCGCGGGGATTCAGTATCAAGGAATGATAGCAGCGTCTTTAGTGGAGTACCTTCTAGGCTATGATTTCTAAGCACCTAAATGTCTAATTAGTGGGTAAAAGAGAGTTATAGACAATGCGATGTCTCGCTTGATGTCCCAGAAAAGCATAAGGAAATCGGTCGCAAGCTAAAGTATGATAAGGCGACTGGTTTTAGGAAGATAGGAGTAAGGATAAGAAAGGGCGAGTGAGGAGTTGCCAATAAATGTATAAGTCCTCAGGATTAAGCCCACGAAAACAAGAGGAGCTAATGGTTTCTCTAAGTTATAAAAAGCTCACTATAGCCTAAATGAACTCAAATGAGTCTAAGAATATTGGCATTTAGAAGAGATGGAATGCTACCCTAGTAGTAGAATGAAGGTGTAATTGTAATAGAGAAAGGATGACGTTTGAGCCTTCGATTAAGTAGTGATTTCATGAATTGTACAGGATTAAAATACCCACATAAGGTAAATGACATTGGGATGATATAAGATACGATTACTAAAGTATAGTATCACCCCTAAGTGGATCAGGAAAAATAACTTCAAATATTCCTCGAGGCAATGTAAGCTCTAGTGGCAAGGTATGACGTAAGAAGTTTCAAGTTATCAAGGGTATGTTGTAAATTAATATTGAGGCGAATTAAAAATGGATGGACAAAAGTTACAAAGTATGAGATGAGATTAGACCATCATTCTTAAGATGAACAGTATTGAGGAGGCATTAAAGGACTTAGATTTATACATATTGGATAAGCAATAAGAGTAAGCTGGAATTTAATAGCAGACCTCAGCAACGATAACTTGAAGTAAGAATTGTGGTATAGTATGACCTACCTAGATAGAGTAAAAATCACGCGGTTAGATAACCAGTTCTATGAAACAAGATGTAGCAATAATTTTAATTTCAACAAAATACCAAGAAAAGAACTTTTGTATACCTACAAATGCCCACATGGATATTTCATCAAGCTCTGTATATGTTTGTGAAGTGAGGCCTAGAGATTGGCTAGAAGCTAGAGGAAAAAGAGGAGAAGAGTAGCATAGGCGCACTTACAAGGTCAAAGTCGTACATGCTGCATGATATAAGATAGCAACAGTTACGAGATTGGAAATATCCTGACCACAAGTCGTGGTATGAGGATGAGGACAAAAGGAAGGCATGCCCTAGTCCTTGGACTTATTTACAGAACAGTTGCCTAGATAACAAGAGAAGCACTAAAGTATTCGTAAGAGCTATGGTTTATGAGAATGATAAGAGCATCCTCGAATGTTCCAAAGGGGGGAATGATGTTACGCCCCGCAATATTACATCGATATTTCATCCCCCATTATTATATTACGATGATGTTACGCTTTGCAGTATTAAATTACGATGATGTTGCACCCTGTAGTATTGTACGTTGAATTTTTCGTAAGGTAATTGACATTAGTCCAAGGGAAAAGATTATTTGGAGATTGTAAGGATTATGCTATTTTAAACAAATGATGAGTACATTCGTGAAGGTGAAAGGGAAGCAAATCAAAGAAAATGAATTTTTCGTCCAAGTTTGGCATATTGGGATGAAATACGGGACGAGCGTTAATACCCGATATTTGTGGACTAGTGCCATACAAGGTACTACATGACAATGATATTAAGATGTACAAGGTATGTTAAAAGTGAGTAGTATTTTAATTAATTTGAGATAATTCTTAATTATGTAGGTGATTGGTTAATTATTGGATAATGGGATATTACCCAATTAATTAAGAAATTATATTGGGTAAAGATGAAGGGCATGCGTTGACAGCCCCCCATGCAAATTGGAATGACTCATATCACAAATTGAAAGGTGGCATTTAAGTGTCATGGAAATGACACTTACGTACAAGCTACCAAGACTTTAAAGGTTGGCTTGTGGTCTTCATTGGTTATAAGACTTCTTCCTAAATCCAAACAATGTGAAGAAGGGAAGATTTCATTCCAATAGAGAACGGATATTAATCTTGAAACAAAACAAAATCCAACGAGAATTTTTAGAAGCTTAACAACGTAAAACTTTTGCGCTTCTAAAGTAGTAAGGTGCAACATTTTCCAAGAAGATCATACGGATTTTCCCTACTCCAGGTATGTTAAGGCTAAGATCTTGCTTCATTTTGCATGATCTCGTAATTACAAAAGTTTGATAACGAGGCATAAAGAAAAATTCATGTCCCAGAATTTGCGTATATTTTCCTAGTTTTGTAAGCTACAATATTCACCTTATCGGGACTTCATATTCAATTCAGTATATCCTTCTTCCAGTAAAGAGAGAAAAGAGTATATATATACAGTATTAATATTTTCATTACCATCGAGCTATAATCGATCGGCAGGCCCCTATTGGGAAACCTCGGATCAGATGGTAAGTTATATACCGAGCCTACAATGGTCGAGCGCCTATGAGCGATCCTACTATGGAAGAGCAGTTATATATATGTACCGAGCCTTATAGGGCCGGACATCCATTTTACTTACTATATTGAGAGAGTTGAGTCTGTATCAGCAGGTAAGCATATCTTCAGTTTATCTTTGCCTTCCAGTTGCATTCACTTATTATATTATCAGTTCAATTTCAACTTTCAGTATATAGACTTACATACTCAGTACATTATTTCGTACTGACGTCTCTTTTCTGGGGGCGCTGCATTTCATGCGTTCAGGTTCAGACAGACAGACGGGTAGACCTTCTTATTAAGTGTTCCCTAATTTTAGCTTGATCGGTAAGCTCCATGCCTTTCGGAGTTGCCGGGTTTCGGGAAATTTTAAACTCTGTCAATATGTCTATATGGAGACTGTTATAATTCCTTTATTATTATTGTTGTTCAGTGGAAATGTTAGGCTCACCTAGTCTCTAAGACTAGGTGCCATCACGATACCCAACGGAGGGAAATATGGGTCGTGACAAGTAGGTATCAGAGCTCTAGGTTCATAGGTGCTACGAGTCATAAGCGAGTTTGGTAGAGTCTTGCGGATCGGTACGAAGACGTCTGTACATATCTTCGAGAGGCTACAAGACTATCAGGATAATTTCACTTCCTTCATTCCTATCGTGCGAGTTCATTGATCTTGAAGTTTGAAATTATCATCCCATTCTCTCACCGATGGTGAGGACATAAGAGGTGGTTCTGGATGATGTTACCCCGACGCAAATGTCACAAGGGCCAGAGGCAGAGGCCAACGAGAAGCACGTACCGTAGTTAAGATGCCTACTAGATCAGCTATCGAGGAGTCACCAGTAGTCCTAGTCAGGGGACAGGTACTAGGGTTGCCTGTTGCTACCCCGGACATCAGAAGATCGGAGTGCAGTTTTGAGTATAATTGGTACATCGGCTCAACAGGGTTGATTCTAGTGCACCAGTTGCTTCATAGATCAGGGGAGGAGTTCAGATTCCCACTGTCTACACTCCAGAGCAGCGAGATCATATTGGTTAAGTTCCAGTTGTCATGGCATTACATCATGTGATTTCAGTTCAGCCCGTGCTTAGGAAAGCAACATCGGAGGTAGAGCACCTTGGGATTTAGAGGTATTGTGGAGACAAGGGGGATTGCTTTTGTCACGTCTCAGGTCCAGAGTAGTGGGGTGATCAGCGGTGGAGGCATATGAGTTGGGGTAATCTGGCCTAGTTAGCTTTACTAGCATGGATTCTGTCTTTTGGAGATTCTTTGAGAGAGTTGCACCTCAGATCCTTCGGGATGTACGACGCGCGGAGTTTGAGCAGTTGCGTCAGGGCGCTATGTCACTATTGGAGTATGTCGTTGGATTCAGTGAGTTGGCCAGATATAGACCTCACATGATTTCTTCAGTTAGGAGGCGAGTCCGTAGATTCATTGAGGGACTCAGGCACAGTAGAGAATCTTGGGTAAACCAGTTCAGTTGCATTACCAACTTCGCATGGGAGCGTTTCAAGTACTCATGGGTCTCAAAGGATCTGTATTGTATGTTTTCCACAGCCACATCGGTAGAGAGATTGTTTTCAGTGTGGAGATGTTAGCCACGGAGTGAGAGATTGTTCCAGGATTCAGGTGGGAGAGTTATAGCAGGGTGTTCAGGTGAGTAGAGGACGCCTAAGAGGGGGAGACCCGACCACTGTTGTGTTGCATATAGTAAATAGAGGCCTTTCTACCATGTATCATCACCCAGGTATGTTTTGATGTATTGCAGAGGGGCACTGATTGTATTTCACTATAGTCCTGTTGGTCAGGACGAGTTTCCATTATTTGTTTTCTCATTATGACTGAGTTTCATGTGTTGCACCCTATTTTTGTGCTTGCTCCTGTTGGGAGATACTATGATAGTAACCGTGCCTATCAATGTTTTATTCATCCTTCCTAGTGATGAAAATGGAAGTGGGTCCATGTCGTCCTTCGTGGTAAGCTTTATGCAATTCTCATTAGTATTTTGTTTTCGAGCTGTGATTTGATACTCCATTGAGATGTGAGTAAGTGAGCGCTATGATTTTGTTAGCCGAGATGAATTAGTGGGAGATCTCTATTGGTATATAGTTATTCGATATGTGTCGTAGAGTGAGGGCGAGACTCTCATGATTCTCTGTGATTTGATATGTTTGGACCGGGCTGAGTAACGCGGTGGAAATTTTATCGGGATGGAATCCTTGTGATTTGGTCGTATGCTTTGCTTCTTCCTTGTTATATGGCTTTTGGTAAGTCAGTATTGATAGAGAGTTATGCCTATGGGCTTGTTTGATGGTGCCTTTATATGCTTTTATTTTTCATACTCAGTCATTTCGTTATGTGCTTCTTTAGTTCAGTTTACGGGATGTGTGCCTCGGTGGTATTAGCTTTGACTCGGTGATTCGGGTGTCTACTGATGAGGTCTTCATGTTTATTGCATCATTATCAGTATTATGTGATTTGGAAACAGAGTTCTTCCATATGTGGGACTAATTGCCAATGTTGAGTTGATTTCGGGCAGTTATGGTGATCAAAAGTGCTATTGAGCCTGTGTGTGATGTGCGATGTTGTGTGGATGTGCCTTATGGCGTAGACCTGAGTTGATGTAGCTGGTTGAGGATAATGCCGGATATGGATTCAGAATCAGGTCTTTTGGAAATGAGTAGAAAGTGAGGAATTGAGGTATGAGGCTTATCGATGATGGTGAGAAGGCTATATGGCAGTTGTGATGGTGTCATCAGGCTTACGTAGGTTGCGGTGACGTGGTACCACCCGCGGGTGTGTGTTGGGAATGCGCAATCAGTGATTGGATGAGTTCAAAGTGAATCTTAGCACGTTCGAGGACGAACATTTATTTAAGAGGGGAGATTGTGATGACCCAAAAGGGGAATCCCGTATATTCTATCTAATTCTGTGTTCTGAGGTCGTGAAAACCTCCTTCTATGTCACCTCGATTTTCGTGCGTAGCCCAGCTTGTAACCGGGAAGCCTTTATGTGAAAATTGATTAAAATGATAAATTTGTATTGGAAATTTGAATAAAGTTGACTTCAGTCAATTTTGGTAAACGGACCCGGACCCGGACCCATGATTTGACGGTCCCGGAGGGTCTGTAGAAAAATATGGGACTTGGGGATATGCCCGGAATCGAATTCCGAGGTCCCAAGCCCGAGAAATGAATTTTTAAAGAAAATTGTTTTCTGAAAAATATAAAGGTTTTGTTAAAATGAAAATTGAGGTGAAACCTATGATATCTGACCCGTATTATGGTTCTGAAGCCTGATATAGGGTCGATATGATTTATATGTGTTAACTGTGATGTTTGGAAATAAACGGACTTCGTTTGGCGTGATCTGGACCTTAAATTCAAAAATTGATGTTTAAAGAAGTTTTGAGAAATTTCATTGATCTTGAGGTTTAATTCGATGCTTATGATGCTATTTTGGGGATTTGATTACTCGAGTAAGTCTGTAGGATGTTTTTGAGGTTGTGTGAATATTTGGTTTTGATCCCCGAGGGTTCGGGTGTGTTTCAGATAGTGTTCGGGTCCATTTTCCCTCATTCTCCTCTATTGTTTCTTCTATATGGTGTCCCCTTCTATGCTATCGCATAGGCAAATCCGCGATCGCATAGTGTAAAATGGAACAACCCAGTTTCCTTAATCGCGATCGCACTGTTCACTTCTTGATCGCACAACTTGAAGACTTCACTCTACGCGATCACATACCCACGTTCGCGATCGCACAGTGTTATCTTGGCAGTGGCCATTTCTTCTTCTATGCGATCGCACTTATTGGTCCGTGATCGTAGAAGCTAACTTACTCCTTATACGCGATCACATAAGTTGTTCCGCGATCGCGTAGAGAATTTTAAGCCAGCTTCATTTTCTTTCTACGCGATCGCGGTGCTTTAAAAGCCTGGGCAGATATATTTCATGAATTAGTTATTGTTTTTATCATTTAAATTGTGTTTTGGGTTGAGGGGATTGTGGGTTTTGAAAGAAAACTTCAAAAATAAAAATTCATGATTTGAATGAACAAATGTTATCGGAATTGGATAAATTTAGTATTGGTGAACTCGTATGAGAATGGGTAATCGGAATTTGTAAAATTTATCGGGTTCCGAGGTGCGGGCCCAGTGGTCGACGTTTGGGTCGATTTTTATAAATTTGCAAAGATTGAAACTTTATTATTCGAAATCGTTCCTTATATGTTTTATAAGTATTTTTGAAGTTGCTTTAGTTGATTTTGAGCCGTCCAGAGGCCTTCCCACCCAAGAAGTCTATTTTTGAGTACCGGGTTGTCGTTTTTGAGGTAAGTATCTTGTCTAACCTTGTGTACGCGAGGTGACGAGTGTGTACTCGAACTTATTTGAAAATAGATTGCCCTTTAAGGATTTTTGGGTCCTTATGTTCCCCGTATATGAATTGAACTTGTTATATTTGAATTCCTGATTTCTAATCTCATCTCCTCCTGTTCAAGTTAGAAGTACTTGCCTAGCATTACTTGTTTCTTATATGATCATAATTGACTTAAATGAAGACTTTGTTTTTCCTACCGTTATGCTATGTCTTCCTTCATATGCTGCCTATTTTACTGAGCATTGTTCAAACGGAGTTTATTCGGTGAAGCCAATTGTCTAAGTGAGATTGGTTATAGCTGATTCCCTTGCCGGGATGATTTGGTTTTCTTGGTTGTGAACTTGAATGTACAGAATCGTTGCTATAATTGTCTTGTCTTCCCCTCGTTATGTTTTTCTCTCTTTGTGCTTGGCATTCCTCTTAGTGGCTACTTCTAATGAGTGAGTTGTTACCACATTGTGATTTTAAGTCTTTGTATTGATTTGCCCATCGCACTTTGTATTCGGCCTTATTTGCTTTCGTGCCGGTTGTGGCAATATATATTGGTTTTGTAGCATACTGGTTGTTTTTCTCAGTGGCTGCATTTCATATTTAAATTGGGACTATGGACAGAGATCCGGGAGCTTTCCCCCAGTACTGCATCGCATATTTAAATTGGGACTCCGGACAGAGATCCGAGAGATTTCCCCCTGTACTGCATCACATATTTAAATTGGGACTACAGACAGAGATCCGGGAGCTTTCCCCCTGTACTGCATTGCATGACAAATTCTGAGTGGTGGACTGAGTTCCGGTAGTTTATGACTGAGGAGATTTGAATCGAAAGATATAAATATATATATTGAAAAGTATAGTTGAAAAGCAATTATCTGCAGGAAAAGTTATGTCTAAAGGACTTCTTTTCGGAAGTATATTTGAAAAATATTTGTCTTACAAAATGATGATATTTGAAAGAGCAATACTTGGGAAAATATATTTGAAACGTCACGTATTTTGATGATACTTGAAAGAGCAGTATTTGGGAAAGTGTATTTGAACACCCCGTATTTGAATAGACTATGTTATAAAGATTTCTCTTTATAAAAATATATAAATATACATTCAGAGAAAGTACGTTTCAAAGAAGAAATTTCTCTATTCCGAAATGATTATATATTTAAAGTATTAAAAATGAACTCACGATTTAAAGGTTTTCACTCGAAATTTTGACCAGTTTTATTGAGTCATTAGCTAAGGCCTGACGTGAATAAATTGATGTAGTGCTGAGTTGCTTGTGTTGTTGTTGGTTTGTAGTTCCCGCCATTTGGATTTCATCCTTCCCATTCTCTTTGCGTATTCCTATTATGTTGTCCGTTGATCGTGATTATTAAATTTTCTTCCGTGTTATTCGATAGTATTGTTAAATCAATTGAGAAATCTTTAGATAGATATGTTGGTTCGGTCATTTATACATATTGCCTTTTTACTTATTAGACCGGTGGTGTCTTGACTAGTCCTCGTCACTACTTCACCGAGGTTAGTCTTGATACTTACTGGGCACCACTGTCGTGTGCTCATACTACACTTCTGCACATTTTGTGTGCAGCTTCAGGTTATGGTTGTTAGTAGCTGCGCAGATTGTTGCTGAGGAGACTCAAGGTAATCTGCTGCTATGTTCGCAGGCTTTAGAGTCACCTTCCTTTTTATTTCTATTCAACTTTACTTACTTATTCCTAGGCAGTTGTACTTAGATTTGATAGAAAGATTTCAAAGAGCTTATGACTTGTACTTAACGGGTTTTGGGAAATTGTAAACTCTGTCAAGAATTCTATTTCGAATTTTTTTTTTAGTTTCTTTATTATTGTTGTTGTTCAGTGGAAATGTTAGGCTCACCTAGTCCTAGGTGCCATCACGATACCCAACGGAGGGAAATTTGGGTCGTGACAAAGCCTTATAGGGTCGGACATCCATTTTACTTACTATATTGAGAGAGTTGAGTCTGTATCAGCAGGTAAGCATATCTTCAGTTTATCTTTGCCTTCCAGTTGCATTCACTTATTATATTATCAGTTCAGTTTCAACTTTCAGTATATAGACTTACATACTCAATACATTATTTCGTACTGACGTCCCTTTTCTGGGGGCGCTCATTTCATGCATTCCGGTTCAGACAGACAGACGGGTAGAGCTCCTCATTAAGTGTTACCCGAGTTCAGCTTGATCAGTAAGCTCCATGCCTTTCGGAGTTGTCGGGTCTAGAGCCTTATGTTCATCTTGTATATATATGTATATATGTTATGAGTAGGTCGGGGAGCTGTTTCGGTCACAGAATATCCATCAGTAGAGGCTTGTAGACATATCCTATCACTTAGTGCAATATGTTGGGATTGCAAGCCTTATATGTATATTTGGTTGGTTTTTCAGCTGTAATAATTATGACGGCCTTGTCGACCCAGATTTATATTGACATTTAGTCAACATTTGTAGATGTCTTGCAATGTGTCCCATGGCCAAAATATGACATCATATGTTCAAAGTCCCTTGGTTGCAAGTTGGTACGCAAGGATATGTGAGGCACTTGGTGCCGGTCTCGCCCCCCTGGCTCGGGGCTGGTACCCAAGGATTGGTGAGGCACTGGGTGCCTATCTCGCCCCCCGGGCTCGGGGCATGACAGTCCCCCCTTGTCTTCTTCTTTTGTACTTTTTTCTTTCTTTTTTTCCTTCCGCGTTTTATTCAACTTTGCTTCAAATTTCTTCATCTTCACGCTGCTTGATTTATACAAAGTTAAAATATAATATAAATATAAAGTAATATAATTAACACTCAAAAGGCGATTAAAAGTACTATAACATGAGGCAACAATGGAAAAATCTATGCATTTTTGGCCGAACATCAACACCCCACACTTAGACTCTTGCTCGTCCTCGAGTAAGCATTAAAATCACTCTCAATAAATCAAGCCTAGAAACACCACCACTTCTGTAGATACTAACAATGAGGTCTATAGCAACTCAAACCATCAGATATACACTTCCTAATCATCGTGCAAGATATACAAGTCACAAACAAACAACAAACTTCTAACCTCCTAACCTCAGAGACGGACTCTAACACACCAAATTTATGTTCGCTCACCAACTCTGTCAAAGAAGCTAATAACATCACCTATCTATCATGAAACAAGTGCCCTCACAAGAATAAATAGTCCATACACTCAAATCAAAGAATGAATATAATTTAAGGACTCAGCATCAAAGAATAGCTCTCGCACTCACAAAAAATTCACATGTATGCACAAATAACCATAGGCTTGCCCATTATGTACATCTCTACTAATTAAGTATGCTCGAATAGAATCAAATAGGACTTTAACGGATTTATGCTTAATCACCCATTATTTTCTGCTCTTCACTTTATTTTTCAGCCCTCTCTTCATCTATTGTTTCACAAGTATCTCCTTCATATCAGGAACGTTTCAGTTTTTTTCAAAGTAAAATTTTTCCGTTCTCTTTTTTTTTTCATGGCACATTCTTTTCAAGATGGCCTTTTCATCACTTTTCAGCTATCGTTGATCACCATTTTTTACTTAATCATTCCTTTCTTCAAATTTATCAATTAATATTAAAGTTGAAGAAACAATGCTCAAGGAAGCATGGTGCAAAAACTAGGGATTCAACAAAAGGATCAAGGCAAAAATACGGCTTCCAAACAAAAGGCTACAGGCTCAACTAGTGGCACAATATCTGAACAAGCTAAAATTCACAAGACATATCAAAGAAAGCCTATTAGCATCTTCTAAACAGAGCAACACTTTTATTTTGCTTCAATAACATGCGGGGCAAGTTCTGGACTAAGTTGCAAAATATAGATATATGTAAGAAATCCTCACTCCACATGGCACAAGTATCAATCAAGATGGATCAATTCTACTATAAGACAGACGGGATCATAGTGAACGACAAAATAATAATAAGCTATATACAGAGTCACAGCCTTGAGCTTAGGTGTTAGAAAGTCTCCTATTTTATTCATTACTAAGCACTTAGAGAAAAGTACTACTCAAGCTCAGGCCTAAATATGCTAGTATCAAACAAGTAACAAAAGTTTTCTTCTTCCTCTTTTACTACTCCTAAAAAAATCTCATCCTAAACATAAAAAGTTTTACCCGGTTCAAGTTACATCCCCTGGTAAAGAACCGATGAAAAAAGTAAAACCAAGGGGGATTATTATCTAACTAAAACTAACTAGAAAAAAAAGTATTTTTAATTTTTTTTAATTCGACCTTAATCCCTCAAGAAAGTTGTCCACAAATCCATCGTATCAGTTGTTTCACAATAGGTGCCATACCCGGCTGACTATAGCGCGGCTCAGTAGAGTAAAATAGATACATATATATAATGAATGCAGGACTCATTGGAATCATGTTCTAAACATTTCAGAGCGACGTAAGGTCGATATTCTCCGTACACATCATTAGGGCTAACTCTTCATCGAGAATCTTATAAGAATCAGGAAGTACCAACAACATTGATAACATAAGAATAAGAGAAGCAGCCTCAACATCAATTGTTCCATAAGAAGGGAAACAATGTAAGTACTGCTAGCTTGTAAGAGTAGAGTATCTTTGGAAGCTCGTTCATTGCATTTTGTACAATCGGAGTCGTGCAAAAGAAGGAAAGGGATAGCCTCACATACCTTGTATATACTACCCCAACCTCAAGCTACGCAAATGTCACAACTCCTTAATCTACAATAAGAGAAACAACACTATATTTTTTATATATTTTTTTTAAAAATAAAAAAATAAAAAACTACTGCATTATGAAAAAAAATAAATATTACAACTAAGTTAGGATAATACAGAAAATAACCCAGACAATCTCCTCACTCTACACATAAAATTGTGCAATGTCCTCAATGCACACTATAAATAACAAGAAGGTAAAAGAGACTCCCTGGTAGGCGAAAGGCCGAAGTATTAGCAGCTCATGTGATACTCAGACTTCTCCCAGGTATGATTCTTTGTGCAGGTACCTCACACTCAGTTCCAACAACCTGCTCGCTTTTGTGTTCGCCTATTGGATTTGACTCCATGCTCCTAATACTGCAAAACACAAAAACAACACTCCAACGATAACACAAAAAAGTGTACAATAATAAAAAGAAAAGAAAAAAAATAGAATTGGGTTGCATCCCAACAAGCACTTGATTTAACGTCGCGGCACGACACCATCACTTCACCGTTTTTCCTTCCACTTTGAGGGTATAAATTGCGCCCCCAACTTTGCATCAATGTTTCTGTCGCGTTCCTGGGGCGGTGGTGTAAAAAAAAAGGAAGCAATCAATAGATATCGCATCTTACACTTCTTGGCTTTTAAGTGAGGAATTTCATTTTGCCTTTTTGGTGTTTCAAATTTTAGAATATAAAGGTCTTATTTTTCATCTATACATCTCTCAAAGTCTCGATCTCCATGTCTCCATCCAAACATAATGTAAAAAAATGATTAGAATGAGGACCACCACACCCCAACTCCAAAATTGTATTATTTTTGACATCCTCAATAATATATACTTCCTCAACCTCAACATCATCCGCAAGAACATGGTGTAATAATTGGTATTCTCATTTTAGCTCCTCGACTTGGCCTAGAAGAAATTTTTCAACTTCACACAACTCATTACTGAATTGTTGGGCATTACACGCATCAATCTTTGCACTCAATTGAGCCTCCAATTCATGAATAGAACTGCCAAATTGGTCGATCACTTGTCCCAATTCAACTCTTCCTTCAATAAAGTATTGTATCTCATTTGTAATTTTCTCACGAAAACCTCCATATTCCTCTAATAATTTCATGTGCATATGTAGAATGCGAACATCATGTTCCACATTATCCAATCTGTTATCCTGTCAAACTCACAAGAATTAATAGAATCAACATAAGAAGGGATTGGAGTACGATAAACACTCAGGACAATTATTTCAATTACCACCACAAATAGTACATGATAGAGATGGTGCACACAACTCAATCTTAGGAATGTTTTTACAATATTTCTACAAGTGGGGTCCTTTATAATATGGACAAGGATCTCAAAAACAAGAATACATACTATCCCACCACTTTTCGTTCAAAGATGTCATATAAAAAATATATATAATACTAACTACACTAAACTAAAATTAAAAGCTTAAATAGATAAAAAAAAAGTAAAAATTTAATCTAGTAAAATAGTTAACTTCTAAGTCCCCGGCAATGGCGCCAAAATAGTGTTGCTCCCAAACGCACACACAAGTATACGTGGTCGACAAGTAATATCGGATTGAAAGTTCAGATATCGTATCCACAAGGACTTGTGATTAACTATCAACTATATTAAACCAAAAAATTAATCTATTCAAGCGAATCGTAATGTATGAATATTTAACTAAAATTAATTTAGAGTAACAAATTAAGAGATTAAAGAAAACAACGACAAGCTTAAAGACAAATTCAATGTGAGTGAATATTCTAGAGCTATGGTTAGCTAACAATCCCGTTGAGTTTTCTGCTTAAATCGTCTAATTAATTTATCTGGTTTATTGGTTGACAGGGTTAATATTCTTCGTAGCCTTCTCCTCAAGTACTACTCGCCTATTCAAGCTAATCTAACGCCTATATTCCAATGAAATTAGAATTAACAAGAACGCATTAATAATTCCTGTATATTAACCAAGAAAGGAGATTAGGTATATTCCTATCCTAATAGCAAATTTTCTCCCCCCCCCCCCAACAGTTAAGATCTTGCTCTACTCAATCCTATATGCAATCTAGAATTCCTTCTCCCGAGTTCAACCCTAGATTCGTAGATAGTATTCAATTGGTGATCAAACAATCAAATAATTAAGCACAAGATTGCACAAATAATCCAATATGATAAAATAATAAGAACAATTTAAGCTTCAAACTACCACGTTCGTGTAGCACCCAAAACTCTAGAACTAATATACTATGAGATTAAAAGAAGAGAAGAGAAGAAAAACTAGTTAGAAGCCTCCTCCAAGCTTGGTGTGTGTTACCCACGTAAATTCTCCTTCAAAATATGTTTGATCCCCTACAAAATAGGATTAGGACTCCTTTTATATGAGTTGGAGGAGTCTTGGGCCGAAATAACCTTGTCTTGAACGAAGAAGTAAAAATCCCGTACCCAGCGTCCAGGCCAGCGCCTAGCGCTGGACCATGCGCTAAAAACAGTGACGTTTTTTAACTTCAATTTCATTTTAAATTTTTGCCTAGCTTTGTTTCTATTTTTTTCTTTGTCTTCCATTTGGGGGGACAAATAACAAAGGTTCCCCCTTGTCTTCTTCTTTTATATTTTTTTTCTTTTTTTTCTTCCGCATTTTATTCAAAATTTGTTGCTCCCAAACGCACACGAAGTATACGTGGTCGACAAGTAATATAGGATTGTAAGTCCAAATATCGTACCCACAGGTAATTGTGATTAACTATCAACTACATTAAACCAAACAATTAATCTATTCAAACGAATCCTAACGTATGAATATTTAACTAAAATTAATCTACAATAACTAATTAAGAGATTAATAGAAACAACGACAAGCTTAAAGACGAATTCAATGTGAGTAAATGTTTTAGATTTATGGGTTAGCTAACAATCCCGTTGATTTTTCCACCTAAATCGTCTAATTAATTTATCTGGTTTATTGGTTGACAAGGTTAATATTGTTTGTAGCCTTCTCCCCAAGTACTGCTCGCTTATTCAAGCTAATCTAACGCCTATATTCCAATGGAAATAGAATTAACAAGAACGCAATAATAATTCATGTATATTAACCAAGCAAGGAGATTAGTTATATTCCTATCCTACCCAAAAATCTGCTCCCCCCTAAGAGTTAAGATCTTGCTCTACTCAATTCTATATGCAATCTAGAATTCCTTCTCCCGAGTTCAACCCTAGATTCCTAGATAGTATTCAATTGGTGATCAAACAATAAAATAATTAAGCAAAAGATAGAATAATAAACCAATATGATAAAATAATAAGAACAATTTAAGCTTCAAACTTCCACGTTCTTGTAGCACCCAAAACTCTAGAACTAATAAACTATGAGATTAAATGAAGAGAAGAGAAAAAAAAATAGTTAGAAGCCTTCTCAAAGCGTGGTGTATGTTCCCACGTGAATTCTCCTTCAGAATATATTCGATCCCCTCCAAAATTGGTTTTGAAATCCTTTAATACGAGTTGGAGGAGTCTTGGGCCGAAATAACCTTGTCCTGAATGAAGAAGGAGAAATCCCGTACCCAACGTCCAGGCCAGCGCCTAGCGCTTGACCAGGCGCTAAAAACAGTGGCATTTTTTAACTTCAATTCCATTTTCAATTTTTGCCTAGCTTTGTTTCTATTATTTTCTTTGTCTTCCATTTGGGGGGACAAAGAACAAAGGTTCCCCTCCTTGTCTTCTTCATTTATACTTTTTTTTAAATTTTGTTCTTCCGCATTTTATTCAAAATTTGTTGCTCCTAAATGCACATGCAAGTATACGTGTCCGACAAGTAATATAGGAATGTAAGTCCAGATATCGTACCTACAGGGACTTGTGATTAACTATCAACTAAATTAAACCAAATAATTAATCTATTCAAACGAATCCTAACGTATGAATATTTAACTAAAATTAATCTAGAGTAACAAATTAAGAGATTAAAGGAAACAACGACAAGCTTAAAGATGAACTCAATGTGAGTGAATATTTTAGAGTTGTGGGTTAGCTAATAATACCGTTGAGTTTTCCACCTAAATCATCTAATTAATTTATCTGGTTTATTGATTGAAAGGGTTAATATTGTTCGTAGCCTTCTCCCCAAGTACTACTCTCCTATTCAAGCTAATCTAACGCCTATATTCCTATGGAATTAGAATTAATAAGAATGCATTAATAATTCCTTTATAGTAACCAAGCAAGGGGATTAGGTATATTCCTATCCTAACTGCAAATCCTCTCCCCCCTCCTAAGAGTTAAGATCATGCTCTACTCAATCCTATATGCAATCTAGAATTCCTTCTCCCGAGTTCAATCCTAGATTCATAGATAGTATTCAATTAGTGATCAAACAATCAAATAATTAAGCACAAGATTGAACAAATAAACCAATATGATAAAATAATAAGAACAATTTAAGCTTCAAACTACCACGTTCATGTAGCACCCAAAACTCTAGAACTAATAAACTATGAGATTAAAAGAAGAGAAGAGAAGAAAAACCAGTTACAAGTCTCCTTCAAGCGTGGTGTGTGTTCCCCACGTGAATTCTCCTTCAAAATATATTAGATCCCCTCCAAAATAGGTTTAGAAATCTTTTTATATGAGTTGGAGGAGTCTTTGGCTGAAATAACCTTGTCCCGAACGAAGAAGGAAAAATCTCGTACCCAGCATCGAGGCCGGCGCCTAGCGCTGGACCTGGCGCTGAAAACAGTGACGATTTTTAACTTCAATTCCATTTTAAATTTTTTTCCTACCTTTGTTTCTATTTTTTCTTTGACTTCCATTTGGGGGGACAAAGAACAAAGGGTGTCCCCCCTTGTTTTCTTCTTTTATACTTTTTTTTCTTCTTCTGTTTTTTATTTAATTTTGCTCCAAATTTCTTCATCTTCCCACCGCTTCATTCCTACACATTTAAAATATAATATTAAACGTAAACTATTATAATTAACACTCAAAAGGCGATTAAAAGTACTAGAACATGAGGCAACAATGGACAAATAAATGCTTTTTTGGCCGAACATTAGCGACTTTGAATAATAAAATAATCATTACTTCAAAAATGTCACTTTAATTGGAAAAACTCTTTAATCCACAAACAATCCATAATATGTATATCTTTTGGGGAGTGAAAAGAGGCACGACAACTCTGACGACTCTGCTGGAGACAACCAGAATTTGAACTTATACATGTTGACTTTTATTTGGTGTTATGAAACGAAATTCCCACCTTCGGGGCGGTGATGGCACCTAACATTTCACTTGATAGGCAAGCCAATGTTAGAGAATCTTTAAGCCGATTTTAATCAATTCAAATAAGTGAAACGAATTTGTAATGACCCCTTAATAAAATTAGACTCCGTTCCATGCTAAATAACCATAAAAAGACTAAAATTAAATACCTCAATTTTCGTGTGCATTCCGGGCATGTAACCGAAAAGCTTTTATGTGAAAATATGAGAAATAGTAATTTTTAGAATTTAAATTTGATAAAAGTTGACTTTGGTCAACATTTTGAATAAACGGACCTGGATATGTGTTCCGACGATCCCTGGAGGTCCGCAGTAAAATATGGGACTCGGGCGTATGCCCGGAAATGAATTCCGAGGTCCCAAGCCTTAGAAATCAACTTTTGAAAGAAATTGCTTCGCTGATATGTTCATGAATTAAAGAAAAGAAATAATGCTAAAAATCATTGATATCATATTCGTATTTTTGTTCCGGAGCCCGGTACAGCTTTGTTATGATATTTAGAGGTTAACTGTAAAATTTGGTGAAAAACAGAGTTCGTTTGACGTGTTTCGGACATCCGGTTGAGAAGTTATAAACTTTAAGAGTTTTTGATAAAAATGATGAGTTTTGAGGTTTTATTCATAGATTTACATGTTATTTTCATGATTTTATCGCACAAGAAAGTCTGTATGATGTTTTTAGACTTGCGTGCATCATTTGTTTAGAGCCCCGAGGGCTTGGGTGAGTTTCGGGTAGGCCACAGGATGTTTTTGCACTTGAAGTAATTGCTGGTTTTAAGTTTTCAGGTGTCCAGGTAATTTCTCTATGCGATCGCATAGGAAAGTCCGCGATAGCACAGAGTAAATTTAGAAGGCCTGTTTGGAACCCTGTGTGATCGCAAGGCCTTATCCGCGAGTGCACAGTGCAAGCTCAGGGAGCCCAAAATTTGTACTGTGCTATTGCATTCTTTCTCCTGCGATCGCACAACCCAATTTTCCTTACCCTGTGCGATCGCACATCTTTATCCGCGATCACATAGTTGCCCAGCCCATCTAATATAAATACATGTTAAAGAACGGGCAAAACACTTTCTTCTCCAAATTTTCGAAGTTCCATCCCGTAAAACGATTTTTCTTCAGCAATCTTCATCCTCAATTCATAGGTAATATATTTCAAACCTTGTTCTTTCAATTCCTTACTATTTTGTATCATTTTTATAGCAAAAACAAAGGATTTTCATGGTAAAAATCTAGTTTTGGGTAGAATTAGGGTGTTTTGTAAAAATCGAACTTTTATATCAAATTAAGGTCGGATTTCAAAACTAAGAGCATATTTGGGTTCGTGGGTGAATGGGTGAACGTAATTTTGTCTGAACCCCGAGTTTAGACCAAGCAGGCCCGGGGTCGGGTTTTGACTTTTTTTGAGAAAACTTAGGAAAAATTATATTTTTCAATAAAGTTAGTTCCTTTAGCATTAGTTAATGATATTAAGTTAATTTTGATTATA
Organism: Nicotiana knightiana; assembly: GCA_005239525.1. NCBI lineage: Eukaryota > Viridiplantae > Streptophyta > Magnoliopsida > Solanales > Solanaceae > Nicotiana > Nicotiana knightiana. The sequence goes on from ML375769.1 coordinate 142,990, forward strand.
TTCGAGCAATTTAGAGGTGAATTCAAAGGGAAAAGCAATAATTGAGCAGTGAGTGGCCTGCGGAATTGAGGTAAGTGTTTGGTATAACTTTGGCTTGAGGAAATAGGACTCCCCACTTGTTTGCTATGTGAAATGCATGGGCGTGGTGTATAGGTGTGCTGACGAGTATCTATGCACCACCCAAATTGTTTGTTAAACATGATCCTTTCTCGTTCCCCACTTATGTGGTCATTGTCTTAACTGTTATATGTTCATTATTGTTTCTATGACTATTTAGCCTGGTTGAATTGTTGTTAGTTATTGTTATGACTATTTGGAAAGGGTATTGGTTGTTTGAGTTGGTTTCCTGGTGATATAAACATGGTTGAGAGGTTTGGTATTGTTTGTATGAATTAAAGGTATTTATATTTCATATTCATGTTGGTTTCATGATTGAGAGGTTATTTATGAAGTTATGAGAATAATGCAGTTTATTATTTATAATTGTTGTGACAAAAGTATTGTGGAGGTCTTGGACTGAATTTGTGAAATCTAAAATGTATTGATATGATATGTCTGGTGGGAGCGGGTTGCACGCCGCAACAGGAATAATAAGGGTGATATTTTAGGGAGGAGCAATAAGGGAGGACAGGTAGGAGCGGGTTGCACGCCGCAACAAGGAGCGATAAGGGAGGACATTTATATTTTTTTACTGATTTTCAGAGGAAATAAAGATTTGAAAAGCTAAATGTTTATTTTTACTTTTTTTTTTTTTGAAAAACAAAGATTTGAAACTTTCTATTTTATATTACTATTTTCATATTTTGGCACTACTTTTATTCAAAGTTAAAGTTTGGAATTTTGAAGAGTTATTTGAGAATGGTTATAGCTTAGTTGATTTATTTTGTTGCAGCACTTATTTATTTATTTGTTTAGACTTCCTGTTGGCTTTATTATTTATTTTTGTTATCGATTATATTGTAGAAGCCCGACTTAGCCTCGTCACTACTTCGCCGAGGTTAGGCTCGGCACTTACTCAGTACATGGGGTCAGTTGTACTGATACTAAACTCTATGCTCTTTTGCAGAGATCTAGGTGCTAGTCAGCAGTAGAAGATTTCAGGACGACCACCCGATTCATTTGGAGACAGGAGGTACAATTGCCGGCGTTCGCAGATTCCGAGAGTCTTCTCCGATTTTTACATACACTGTTTTATATCATTCAGAACAGTTACATATTTCTTTCAGCCATTACTTGTAGTATTGTTTAGTAGTTCGTGAATTGTGACACCAGACTCTGGGGTAGTTCTAGATTCATTTATATGATTAGTTTCGTGTCTTGATTTAATTAATTAATTGTTTATTATATTGGGAATTTTTCATTAAAAGCCAATAGACTCAGTTTACTATAGATTATTTTATTATGTCTAAATGGATATATAATGGGAAGTAGTTAATCGAATTCTAACATTGGCTTGCCTAGCAACTGTGGTATTAGGCGCCATGACGATCCTTAAGGTTGGGAATTTGGGTCGTGACAGAATTAAACCGAAATAAAAGTAAAACGGGGTGCGAAAATGACATGAATACCAATAATATTTAAGTACAACCCGGATCTGGAGTCACAAGTTCATGAGCTTCTAGAGTCTCTACGAATAGGGTTTGAAATAAATACAAATTTCTCGAATGAAAGGAACAATAAATAGGGGAAATGGAAGGGACTTCAAGGTCTGCGGACACCAGCAGATCTACCTCGAGTCTCCAAATGTCAATCCGAGCTTATACGCCTCACGGACAGCTGGGACCAGTACCAAAATCTGCACAAGAAGTGTAGAGTGTAGTGTGACTACAATTGACCCAATGTACTCCGTAAGTGTCGAGCCTGTCCTTGACGAGGTAGTGACAAGGCTATGAAATGACACCCACATAATTAAACCTATACAGACGGAAATATACGTACAACATAAGAACAAATAAAGAAATAACAAGAACTATTGGGAGGGGATATGCGAAAGCGGTACAAGATACAGTAGCAACAACATGGAATGATAACAAGAATTAGTCAACAAACCTTCAACCAACAAAATGAACAAAACCTAATGAATAAAACTTCACGACATCACCCTTTGTGCTTTTACTCTCAACCTCACCATGAAACAATAATAATGGCACGGCATCACCCTTCGTTCTTTTACTCTCAATCTTACCATAAAATGATAAATACGGCATGGCATCACCCTTCATTCTTTTACTCTCCATTTCATCATGAAACAATAGGTACAACACGACATCACCCTTCGTGCATTAACTCTCAAATACGGCATGACATCACCCATTGTGCTTTAACACTCTCCCTTACCATGTAACAATGAACATATAACAATAAGGAGATAGAATAAGCAAGATCAAGTCTTATTTCAACAAAGGTTCCACAATACCAATCTCTACTTCAGATACAATACTCAATTATCATAGATAACCCATAAATGTGGAAATAACGATCGATTTAGTAATTAACTAGTCTAAGCATGGATGTCATGATCAAAGAAATAAATAAATTACGAGGAACAGGTCCCACCCGCATGCTCTAACCCAACAACAACGCATAAGTACTTGTCACCTCACATATATGTTGAACCCAACATTTAAGCAAGTAGCAAACAAGTCTTAATCCCTCAAGTCAAGGTTAACCACGACACTTACCTCGCTCCCAGATATCAACTCAAAGCTCAACCATGACTTTGCCTTTCAAACAAGCCTTCGAACAAACTAGATCTAGCAAATTATCAACCAAACGATTCAAAATAAGTCTTAGGAACTACCCACGAATGAAAAAGGTTCAATTTAGGCCATTATTGAAAAGGTGAACAAAGTCAACCACAGGGCCTGCTTGGTACAAGCCCGAAATTCGGATCAAAACCTTATTACGCATTCACCCTCGAGCCCGATTATATAATTTGTTTCGAAATCCGACCTCAATTTGAGGTTTAAATTCCAATTTTACAAAAATCCATATTTCTTCCCAAACCCATAATTTCCACCACAAAAATCCTAGATTTTAGGTTGAAATCTTATGAAAAGTAATGGGAAATTGAAAGAAAGTAGGTAAGAATCACTTATCAATGAATTGGGGAAGAGGAGCTCTTGGAAAAATCGCCAAGATTCTTGACTTGGAAGAGGAGCTGAGGAAAATCCCATCTAACTCAACTTTGGACCAAGCGCAGACGTCGCAATTGCGATGATTTGTTTGCAAACGTGAATTGGGCCATACCGCAAATGCAACCCAATTGATCGCAAATGCGACCAACTTTCTCCCAATCCCACTTCGCAAAAGCGAAGACTTGTTCCCAAATGCGAACCTGTAGTGCCCAGCAACTCTTCGCAAATGCAAGGAAATAGCTCACAAATGCGAACCTGAAAAGAATTCTGCCATATTGCAAACGCGAAGCCTGTCCTCGCCATTGCAAGGTCTGAGACCTGCACCAGAAACTGAAGAACACCAGCTACTTTCTAAGTCCAAATTCACTCCGTAGCCTATCCGAAACTCACTTGAGCCCTCGGGGCTCCAAAACAAGTATGCACACAAGTCTAATAACATCATACGAAAATGCTCGTGCGATCAAATCACCAAAAGAATAGCTAGAAATATGAATCGGACACCAAAATAAAATGAAATTTTCACTGAAACATAAGAACTTCTATTTTAACAACCGCGCATCCGAATCACATCAAACCAACTCTGTTATTGACCAAATTTTGCAGACAAGTCATAAATAATGTAATGGACCTATAACGAGTTCTAGAACAAAAATACGGACCTGGTATCATATAAGTCAAACATTGGTCAAATCATGAAATTCATTAAGGCTTTAAAATTCAAAATTCGACAAAAAGTGATAACTCGAGCTAGGGACCTCCGAATTCGATTCTGGGCATACGCCCACGTCCCAAATCACGATACGGACCCACCGAGATTGTCAAAATACAGATCTGGTTATGTTTTCCCAAAATGTTGACCGAAGTCAACTCAAATGGATTTTTAAAGTAAAATTTCATATTTTATCAATTTTTAACATAAAAGCCTTTCGAAAAACACTCGAACTACACACGCAAATCAAGGAAGTCTTAAAGAAGCTATTGGAGGCTTCAAAACACAAAATTAGGGTTTAAAACTCTAGATGACTCACATTCTCCACCTCTAAAACAATCATTCATCCTCGAACGGACATAGAAAAGTACCCGGGCTGGTGAAAAGGTGTGGATATCTCTTCTACATGTCCGACTCGGACTCCCACGTAGCTGCCTCGACGGGCTGACCTCTCCACTGCACTCGAACTCAAGCATAATTCTTAGACCTCAACTGTCGAACCTACCAGGCTAGAATAGCCACAGACTCCTCCTTATAAGTCAAATCCTAGTCCAATTTGACAGAGTTGAAATCTTACACATGGGACGGGTCACCGTGATATTTCCGAAGCATAGAAACATGGAACACCGGATGGAATGCTGATAAACTAGGTGGCAATGCGAGCTTGCAAGCCACCTTACCCACTCTCTAAAGAATCTCAAAAGGTCTGATATACCTAGGGCTCAACTTTCCCTTCTTTCCGAACCTCATCACACCCTTCATGGGTTAAACCCGAAGCAACACCCTCTCTTCGACCAAGAATGCAACATCACGAATTCTACGGCCGGCATGAATCTTCTGCCTGGACTGACCTATGCAAAGTGGATCCTGAATAATCTTGACCTTATCCAAGGCATTCTATACCAAATCTATACCCAACAATCGAGCCTCCCCCAGCTCGAACCATCCAACCGACGAACGACACAGCCTCCCATATAATGCCTCATAAGGGGCCATCTGAATGCTTGATTGGTTGATGTTGTTGTAGGAAAACTACGTAAGAGGAAAAAATTGATCCCACGAACCCCCAAAATCTATAGAACAAGTGCGGAGCATATCCTCCAATATCTGAATAATGTGCTCGGACTGTTTGTCCTTCTAAGGATGAAATGATGTTCTTAACTCAACCTGCATCCCAACTTACGTTGTACTGCTCTCCAGAAGTGCAAGGTGAACAGCGTACCTCGATCAGAAATATAGACACGGGCACACCGTGAAGATGGACGATCTTGCAGATGTATATCTCGTCCAACTTCTTTGAAGAATAGGTAACTGCCGCAGGAATGAAATAAGCTGACTTGGTTAGCCTATCCACAATAACCCATGCCACATCGAACTTCCTCTGAGTCTGTGGCAGTCCAAGAACCAAATCCATAGTGATACGCTCCTACTTCCACTCAGGAATCCTAACTTCTGAAACAAACCACTAGGTCTCTAATGCTCATACTTTACTTGCTGATAATTTAGATACCGAGCTACATCTGCAACTATGTCCTTTTTTCATCCTTCTCCGCCAGTAATGCTGCCGCAAGTCCTGATACATCTTGGCGGCACCCGGATGAATAGAATAACGGGAATTATGGGCCTCCTCAAGAATCAACGCACGAAGTCCATCTACATTGGGCACACAAATACATCTCTACTTCCTCAAAACTCCATTATCTTCAACAGTAACCTGCTTGCACCACCGTGTCGCACTGTTTCCCAAAGGGCAAGTAAATGAGGGTCATCATACCGTTGCTCCCTAATGCGCTCAATCAAAGAAGACCAAGCGATTGTACAAGCTAGAACACGACTGGGCTCTGAAACATCCAACCTCACGAACTAATTGGCCAAAGCCGGGACATCTGATGCAAGTGGTCTCTCACCGACTGGAATGTACGCAAGGCTGCCCGTATTCGCTGCCTTTCTACTCAAGCCGTCGGCCACCACATTGGCCTTCATTAGATGATACAAAATGGTGATATCATAGTCTTTCAATATCTCCAACCACCTCCTCTAACTCAAGTTGAGATCCTTTTGTTTGAACAAGTACTGTAGACTCCGATGATCCGTGAAAACCTCGCACACGCCGTAAAGATAATGCCTCAAAATCTTCAGTGCATGAATAATGGATGCCAACTCTAGGTCGTGAACATGGTAATTCTTCTCATGGACCTTCAACTGCCGCGACGCATATGCGATCACCCTGCCATCCTACATCAATATTTCTCTGAGGCCCAAAACGAGATGCATCACAATATATTATATAAGATCTAGAACATGTGGGCAATACCAATACTGGCGCATTAGTCAAAGTAATCTTGAGCTTCTGAAATCTTGCCTCACACTCGTCTCACAATCTGAACAGGGCACCCTTCTGGGTTAATCTCGTCAATAGGGATGCTATAGACAAAAACCCCTCCAAACCTATGAAACTCCAGACCTCCGTAGCTGACGTGGGTCTAGGCCAATTCTGAACTGCCTCAATCTTCTTAGGATCCACTTGAATATTTGCTGATACGACGTGCCCCAAGAAAGAGACTGAGTCCAACCAAAACTCACACTTTGAAAACTTGGCATATAACTGGCTATCCCTTAGAGTCTGAAGTACAATTCAAAGATGCTGCTCGTGCTCCTCTCGAATGCGGGAGTAGATAGAGATATCGTCATTAAACACAATCACAAAAGAAACCATATAGTGATTTAACACCCGATTCATAAAATCCATAAATGTCGTTGGAGCATTTGCCAACCCAAATGACATCACTCGAAACTCATAATGCTCGTACCGAGTCCGAAAAGCTGTCTTATGGACATAAGATGCCCTAATCTTCAACTGATGGTAGACGAACCTCGAATCAATCTTCGAAAACACCTTGGCACCCTGAAACCTATCAAATAAGTCATCAATACTCAGCAAAAAATACTTGTTCTTGATGGTGACTTTGTTAAACTGTCGATAATCTATGCATATCCTCATTGATCCATCCTTCTTCTTAACAAAAAACACAGGCGCACCCCAGGGCAAGACACTAGGACTAATTAAGCCCTTATCAAGTAAATCTTGCAACTGCTCATTCAATTCTTTCAACACTGGCGGGGCCATACGGTATGGCGGGATAGAAATGGTTGAGTGCCCAGAGCCAAATCAATACAGAAGTTGATTTCCTTATTTGGTGGAATCCCCAGTAGATCTGCAAGAAACACCGCTAGAAACTCACGAACAACTAGTACTGAATCTATGGAAGGAACCCCTGCAATAGAATCACCGACATAAGCCAAATAAGCTAGACACCCCTTCTCGACCATATGACGTGCCTTCACATAAGAGATAACCATATTGGTGGAATGGCGAGGAGTCCCACTCCACTCTAATCGAGGCAACCCCATTAAGGCTAAGGTCACCTTCTTGGCCTGACAATCCAATATAGCATGATAAGGTGACAGCCAATCCATACCCAAGATGACATCAAAATCAACCATATCGAGAAGTAGAAGATATACGCTAGTCTCGAGACTCCCAATGGTAATCACACACGAAAAATAGACACGATCTACAATAATGGAATACCCCACATGTGTGGACGTATACTCAAAGAATCACAAGGCACAACCAGATCTGAAGCAAAGTAGGATGACATATAGGAATAAGTAGAGCCGAGATCAAATAGAAATAAAATATCTCTACGGAAAACGGGAACAATACCTATGAATAGCGTAAGATGATTCAGCCTCAGGCCTGGTTGGGAAATCATAACATCAGGGATGGGCCCCACCACTTTTAACCTACGTCCCTGGGATGGCCTCTAACTTGCTGACCTCCACCTCTAACAGCCTGACCTCTACCTCTAGTGGCTTGACCTCCATCTCTAGTTGTCTGAACCCTACCTCCGGCTGACTGGGTGGGCAATGAAGCACACGGTGCCATAACCATGCCACAAGAACCCTACTGCTGTGAGCTTCTTGAATCCCGTGGGCAAATTCTAGAAATGTGCCTCAGATCGCCATAGGTATAACAAGACATCGACTGCTGTGATTGCTAACCCTAAAACTGACCCTGTCGACCTGAGTAACCATCGTAAAAACTCTGGAACAAAGGTTCATCAATAGGAGCTAGTGGTGCACTATAGACTAGCTGATTAGAATAAGATATATGAGTATCGTAACCACCTGAAGCTACGTGAGATGCCTGGAGCGCTGAATGAAACGGCCTGGAAGGAAGGCCTCTACCAATAGTACCCTCGCCTCCAGATGAGGCACCACTGAGAGCACCGGAATGGCAAGGCCTCTTATCAGATCCCTGCCCCTTCTCTTGTGCAAGAACCACATCAATCCACTTGGCGACATTGGCAGCCACCTGAAAAGATATCTCACCCCTAGGCTCCTTGGCCATCTGAATCCTGATAGGGTGAGCGAGCCCATCAATATACCTCATCACCCTCTCTTTCTATCTCTCTCTCTCTCTCTCTCTTTTCTCTCTCTCTCTCTCTCTCTTTTAGTAGGAAGTAAAAGAAGAGCATGACGATCTAGATCCACAAAATGGGTCTCGTACTGAGTAACAGTCATACTGCCCCGCTGGAGACGCTCGAACCGCCGGCGGTAATCCTCTCTCAATATGATAGGGAGGAACTTCTTTAGGAAGAGCTGAGAGAACTGGTCCTAACTAAGAGTAGGCGACCCAGCTGGTTTAGTCAACATATAATCTCTCCACCACCTCTTGGCGAAACCCGTCATCTAAAACACAATAAAATCGACCCTATTAGTCTCAAATATCTCCATGTTCGGCAGCACCTCATGGCAGCGGTCAAGATAATCCTATAGGTCCTCAGAAGGTGCACCACTAAAGTGAACTGGGAAGAGCTTAGTGAACTTTTCCAATCTCAATAAACCCTCAGATGACATGGCGGACTATCACCACCCATCGCCATAACAACCGGCCGAAGTACCCCAGTTATAGGGCCTGCTAGTGTCTGATACTAGGGAGTCATCTGCTCCGGAGTGTGAGTAGCGGGAGTCTGCGCTCCTCCCCTAGCCAAAGAGACGGCTGGTGCCACAGGAAATGTACCAGTATGCGCCACACTCTCCATAAGGACCATAAACGGTCCAGAGCGTCCTTAAGTACTGGGGTGGCGATGAACCCTTCCGGGACCTGAGCAGGTCTAACAGATACAGTTTGAGCTGGAACCTCTTCATCATCAAAATCGACCTGAGGCTCCACTACTGGTGATGGTGCTCAGGCTCTAGGCCGAGCCCTGCCTCTACCTCAGGCCCTGGCATGACCTCGCCTCATCATCTGCCCCTAGTAGGAGCTGCCACTGGGGTCTCCGGGGGATGTCCAGCTGAAGATGTAGTACGTGTTCTTGCAATCTGCGGGAGGATAAGAATAGAAGAGTTCCATCAGCAATGATGGAATAAAATTGCATGACATAGAATAATAGAAGTGAAATTTGTTCCTAAACTTCATACCCTATGGAAGATAAGTGCAAACGTCTCCATACCGATCCTCCAGACTCTACTAAGCCACCTCGTGACTTGTGAGACCTAGGCAACCTAGTGCTATGATACTAACTTGTCACGACCCTGGATTCCCACCTTCGGGACTGTGATGGCGCCTAACATTTCACTTGATAGGAAATCTAACGTTAGAGAAACTTTAGGCCTATTTTAATCAATTCAAATAAGTGAAACCAGTTAAATAGAAATAAAACTAAAACGGAGTGCGAAAATGACATGAATACCAATATATCTAAGTACAACTCGGATCTGGAGTCATAAGTTCACGAGTTTCAGTCTCTACAAATAGTATATGAAATAAATACTACTGTCTCAAATGAAAGGAACAATAAATAGGGGAAATGGATGGGGACTTCAAGGTATGCGGACGCTAGTAGATCTACCTCAAGTCTCCAAATGCCAATCCGAGCTGATACTCCTCACGGAAAACTGGGACCAGTACCAAAATCTGCACAAGAAGTGCACAGTGTAGTACGAGTACAACCGACCCAATGTACTCCGTAAGTGTCGAGCCTAACCCTGACGAGGTGTGACGAGGCTACGAGAGGACACCCACATATTTAAACATGTACAGACGGAAATATGTATACAACATAATAGCAAATAAAGAATTAACAAGTACTACTGGGAGGGGACATGTTAAAAGGTACAAGATACGATAACTACAACAGGGAATGATAACAAGAATCAGTCAATAAAACTTTAACCAACAAAATGAACAAAGCATAATGAGTAAACTGCACTGCATCACCCTTCGTGATTTTACTCTCAACCTCACCATGAAATAGTAATAATAGAACGGCATCAACATTCCTGCTTTTACTCTCAATCTCAAAATAAAATGATAAATACTGCACGGCATCACCCTTTTTGCATTTACTCTCAATTTCATCATGGCACAGTAGGTACGACACGGCATCACCCTTCGTGCTTTAACTCTCTCCCTTACCATGTAACAATGAACATATAACAATAGGGAGATAGAATAAGCAAGATCAAGTCTTATGTCAACAATGGTTCCACAATACCAATCTCAATTACCATAGGTAACCCATAAATGCGGAAAGAACGATCAATTTAGTAATTAACTTGTCTAAGAATGGATGTCATGATCAAAGAAAGAAATAAATTATGAGGAACAAGTCCCACCGCATGCTTTAACCCAACAACAATGCATAAGTACTCATCACCTCACATATACGTTGAAACCAACATTTAAACAAGTAACACGTAGCAAAAAAGTCCTAATCCCTCAAGTCAAGGTTAACCACGACACATACCTCACTCCTAAAGATCAGCTCAAAGCTCAATCACGCTTAAACAAGCCTCCGAAGAAACTAAATCTAGCAAATTATCAACCAAACGATTCAAAATAAGCCTTAGCAACTACCCACAAAAAAAGGCTCAATTTAGGTCATTATTAAAAAGGTCAACAAAAGTCAACTCCTAGGTTCGCTTGGTCAAAACTCGAAATTCGGACCAAAACCTGATTTCCCATTCACCCTCCGGCCCAGTTATGTAATTTGTTTCGAAATCCGACCTCAATTTAAGGTTTAAATTCTAATTTTATAAAAAACTTTAATTATTCCCAAACCCCTAATCCACCACGAAATCCTAGATTTTAGGTTAAAATCTTATGAAAAGTAATGGAAAATTGAAAGAAAGTAGGTTAGAATCACTTAGTAATGAATTGGGGAAGAAGAGCTCTTGGGAAAATCGCCTCTAGGGCTTCTAAGTATGAAATTTTGAAAGAATGAGGAAAATCTCGTCAAACTCCGCTTTTGACCAGGCACAGATGTCGCAATTACGACCCGGGGTTTGCAATTGCGAACCCCACAAATGCGAGATTTTCTTCACAAATGTGAAGTCCCAACATTTCTGCTATCATCGCATTTGCGATGATTTGTTCGCAAATGCGAACTGGGCCATACAGAAGATGCGACCCAATTGATCGCAAATGCGACCAAGTTTCCCCCAATCCCACTTCGTAAAAGCGAAGACTTGTTCCTAAATGTGAACTTGTGGTGCCCATATACACTTCGCAAATGCAAGGAAATAGCTCGCAAATGCGAACCTGACAGGAATTATGTCGTATCGAAAATGCGAAGCCTAACCTTGAAATTGCGAGGTCTGAGGCCTGCACCAAAAACTTAAGAACACCAGCTATTTTATAAATCCAAATTCACTCTGTAGCGTATCCGAAACTCACCCGATCCCTCGGGGCTCCAACCCAAGTATGCACACAATTCTAATAACATCATACGAACTTGCTCGCATGATCAAATCACTAAAATAACACCTAACACTATGAATCAGACACAAAAATCAAATGAAATTTTCAATAAAACTTAAATACTTATATTTTAACAACCAGGCGTCCGAATCACGTCAAACCAACTTCGTTTTTCACCAAATTTTGCAGATAGGTCGTAAATATAGTAATAGACCTATGCCGAGTTCCAGAACGAAAATACGGACCCGGTATCAACTAAGACAAACATTGGTCAAACCACGAAATTCATTAAGCCTTTAAACCTCAAACTTTCAACAAAAATCGATAACTCGAGCTAGGGACCTTCGAATTCGATTCCGGGCATGTGCCCAGGTCCCAAATCACAATACTAACCCATCGGGACCGTAAAAACATGGATCCATGTCCGTTTTCTCAAAATGTTGACCGAAGTCAACTCAAATAGAATTTTAAGGCAAAATTTTATATTTTATCAATTTTTAACATAAAAGCATTCTCGAAAAACACTCGAACTGCGCACAAAAATCAAGAAAGGCTTTAAGAAGCTATTGGTGGCTTTGAAACACAGAATTAGGGATTAAAACTCTAGATGACCTATCGAGTCAGCATATTTGGATTTATTAATTTTGTACATATTGTGATTTATTTGTGCTTAATGTGCTACTTGTCTGCTTTAAACTCTCTTCTCAAGAACCCCTCTGAGTCTTTTTAAAATTAAATTGGGAAATTGCTTTACATAGCCCGCTTTCTTTGAGATAGGCGAGGTGCTTGTCACCCGGTGAAGGATTTTAGTCACATGTTTTAGGTGGGAAGCACCAGCAGCTAAGCCGGAAAGCAATGCTACCGATACACTAACCCTCATCTACTCGAGTTGTTCGCTCGAGTAAGCCAGTCTAGATACCTTCTCCACCAGGATTTAAACCTAGAAGAACAAACCTCATGTCGGATATCCCTAGTAGGTTCGTTTTATTTGCATGATGTGCATTTGACTTGGCAGGGCTCGGCACAAGGGTCGGGTTCTATTTTAAGACAGGCACCTTTTTTAGACCATTATTTTCATATTATGGGCTACCTATTACAGTATTTCGGAGGCTTGCATGTTGTGATGACACAAAAGGTCATCCCATATATTTCTAGCTAATTCTGTGTACCGAGGTCGTGAAAACCTCCTTATATCTTACCTCAATTTGCATGCACATCCAGGGCGTGTAACCGAGAAGCCTTTTATGTGACAAACTGATAAAAATGATAATTTTGTATTAGAAATTTGAATAAAATTGACTTCGGTCAATGTTTTTGGTAAACGGACCCGGACCCGTGATTTGATGGTCCTGGAGGGTCCATAGGAAAATAAGGGACTTGGGTGTATGCCCGGAATGGATTTCGAGGTCCCAAGTCTGGGAAATGAATTTTTAGAAGAAATTGTTTTCTGAAAATAAAAGAGGTTTTTGAAAATGAAATTATATGTGAAACCTATGGTATCGGGCCCGTATTATGATTCTGGAGCCCGGTACAGGTTCGACATAATATTTATGCCATATCTGTGAAGTTTGGTAAGAAATGAACTTCATTAGATATGATTCGGACCGTAAATGCAAAATTTAAGGTTTAAAGAAGTTTTGAGGAATTTCATTGATTTTTTGTTTAATTCATCATTTTAGTGTTGTTTTATGTATTTTGAAACCTCGAGTGAGTCAGTGTTAGGTTATATGACTTGTGCGTGTGGTTGGACGGGGTCATGGGGGCCTCGGGTATGTTTCAGATGGGCTTCGGGTCAATTCTCCCCAATTTTGCACTGATGTTCTGCTATATGGTGTTTTCTTCTATGCGATCGCATATGCACATCCGCGATCGCATAGAGTAATGTTGGCTACCCTAATTTTATTAATCGCGATCGCATAGGCAGGTTTGCGATCGCGGAAGTCCACATCCTCCTTCTCCGTGTTCGCAGGTGCACCATCGCGTTCGCATAGTGCTTCCACTGGGGCATCGAATTATTCTTCTACGCCATCGCATTCCATGCTTCGTGATCGCGTAGTGTAGCAATTTCGGCAGCAGGTAAGTTCTCATACGCGATCGCATAGAGCACTTTGGCCAGTGACAATTGTTCCTCTTCGCGATCGCATTATGTTCTCCGCGATCACGATGCTTTAAGCCTGGACAGCCTTCCTTTTATTCTCCGCGATCAAAATCAATGCTCCGCGATCGCAATTCATTAAAAATCTGGGCAGAATACAAGTTTTCAAAAATGAGGGTTAAGCCATTTTTAACATATTTTGACTTCTAGAGCTCGGTTCTTGGCAATTTTGAAGAGTTTTTCACACAAATCGAATGGGTAAGTGTTCTTCCACTATAATTAATTATAATTCATGAATTAGTTCTTGTTTCCATCATTTAAATTGTGTTTTGGGTTGAGGAAGTTGTGGGTTTTGAAAGAAAACTTCAAAAATGAAAATTCATGATTTGAAACACCAAATGTTATCGTAATTGGATAAATTTAGTATGGGTGAACTCATATCGGAATGGGTAATCGGAATTTGTAAAATTTTTCGGGTTCCGAGGTGCAGGCCCGGGGGTCGACTTTTCGGTAGAATTTTGTAATTTTGTAAAGATTGAAAGTTTATTGTTCGGGATAGTTCTTTATACGTTTTATGTGTTTTGAAGTTGTTTTAGTTGATTTTGAGCCGTCCGGAGGTCTTTTCGCTCGAGAAGTCTATTTTTGAGTACCAGGTTGTCGTCTTTGAGGTAGGTATCTTGCCTGACCTTGTTTGGGGGAACTACCCCTTATGATTGAGTCTTCATTGTTGATTATAGTCCGAGTATGCGAGGTGACGAGTGTGTACTTGAACTTATTTGCAATTAGATTGGCCTTTTAGTATTCGTAGGTTCTTATATTACCTGTGTATGATTTTTAATTGTTACATTTGAATCCCTGGTTATTAATTTCATCCCTTCCTGTTTAAATAAGAATTAATTTTTTTTTGGATTCCTTCGTTGGCTATTTGACGTTACTTGACTTAACTGAATATTCTACTTCTCTTATCAAAATGTTATATTTTCTTCCTAGCTTTCCTAATTGACTATAATTAGTGTCATCTAGCCTTATAGTTGACTAGTCGTAGTTGGAACATCTATTCGTTGGAGTCAAGCATGCCCGTGAGTGTTACGTTATGATTTATATGACTATTCCCTTAAGTGCCACTTAAGTCTAATTGTTAGACATTTATGTTATTGGTATTTCCCTGATGTTGCCTATTACTGCGCCTTTGTTTAAGTTGAGTTTATTCCGTGAAGTTAACTATTTAGGTGAGATTGGTTATAGTTTTTTCCCTTGCCGGGATCGTGTGGTTTCTCTTATTATTCCTGTTGTTGATGATGTTGTGTGCCTCATTGATTCCCTTGTCGGGATGTTACGGTTTCTATTACTATTTATATCAATGGTATTGTTTGTATTGTGAGTCCCTTGTCGGGATGTTTATGGTTCTTATTGTTGATTTTCCTTGCCAAACTGTTGTTCTTGATGTTGTTTGGGTGAGGAAGAGTGTAAAGCATGAAGGGTGATGCCGTGTATCTGTTTATTCATTTATTGTGAGGATGAGAGTGTAAAAGCACGAAGGGTGATATCGTGCCATGTTATGATATTAAAGCACGAAGGATAATGTCGTGTCGTGTTATGATATTAAAGCACGAAGGATAATGTCGTGACATGTTATGATAGTAAAGCACGAAGGATAATGACGTGTCATGTTATGATATTAAAGCACGAAGGATAATGTCGTGCCGTATCTATTTATTTATTGTGAGGATGAGAGTAAAAGCACGAAGGGTGATGTCGTGCACTTGTTTTGGTAAGGATGAGAGTAAAGCACGAAGGGTGATTCCATGCACTTGGTTTGGTAAGGATGAGAGTAAAGCACGAAAGGTGATTTCGTGCACTTCTTTTGGTAAGGATGAGAGTAAAGCACGAAAGGTGATGTCGTGCACTTGTTTTGGTGAGGATGAGAGTAAAAGCACGAAGGGTGATGTCGTTCACTTGTCTTTGCATTCTAATCTGTTGTTCTAAATTTGGATATTCCTACTGATCTCTTACTGCACTTATTGGCAAGATTTGATATTCCTCCTGTACTGCATGGAAAGGTCTGAGTTACGGACTGGGTTCCGGTGGATAAATCTTGAGGAGATTTTGATCAAGGGATGTTATTGAAATGTATTATTGAAAAAGCTATGGTTTTGAAATGATTATACTTGAATGACTTTTACATCGAAGGTATATTTGAAAAGCACTAGCCTTTCCTAAAATGATATTTGGAAGTCATTTATTGGGAAAGCATCTTTGGGAAGTTTCGTATTTGAAAGAAACTATGTTTTACGTAATTCTCTCTATTAAATATACATATATCTACTTTTGGAGAAAGTATGTTTTCAAAGGAAACTATTCCATAATAAAATGATTTTATTTGTAAAAATTTTCATATGAACTGCTATTTAAAGATTCCTACCAGTTATGGATTTTAATGGCTAAGGCCCGCTGTGAACAAACCAACATGGAGTTGAGTTATTGGTGTTCTCTATTGTGTTGTGTTTCCTTTCGATTCGGCTTGTTTTGCTGTCCATCTTTCTGTGTATTTTTGTGTTGTTTCGTGATTGATTTCTGAAATTTCCTTCAGCTTTATAGTGCCATTGTTGTAAATTATTCCGTGAAGTATTAGATAGATATAAAATTCGGTCATTTCTATGTTCATGTTATTTATTTTGTAGACCAGTGGTGTCTTGACTAGTCCTCGTCACTACTCCACCGAGGTTAGTCTTGATACTTACTGGGCACCGTTGTGGTGTGCTCATACTACACTTCTGTGCATTTTTGTTTGGCATAGATCCAGGTTTTGGTTGTTAGTAGCTGTGCGGATGATTGTTGAGGAGACTCAACGTAACCTGTTGCTGCGTTCGCAGGCTTTGGAGTCACCTTCCTGTTTAATTCAATTGTACTTACTTATTTCTAGACAGTTGTATTTAGATTTGGTCGAAAGATTTCGTAGAGCTTATGACTTGTATTTACCGGGTTTTGGGAGGAAATGTAGACTCAGTCAAGATTTCTATTATCTAGATTGTTAAAGTTCTTTTATTATTGTTATTGTGGTTAAATGTTAGGCTTACCTAGTCCCTAAGACTAGGTGCCGTCACAGTACCAACAACGGGAAATTTGGGTCGTGACAGTTGGTATCAGAGCTCTAGGTCCATAGGTTCTACGAGTCATAAGCGAGTTTAGTAGAGTCTTGCGGATAGGTACGGAGACGTCTGTACTTATCTTCGAGAGGCTACGGAACTATTAGGACAATTTAACTTCTTGCATTCATATCGTTCGAGTTTATTGATCTTGAAGTTTGAAATTATCATTCCATTCTCTCGCCAATGGTGAGGACACGAAGGGTGGTTCTTGATGATGTTAC
This sequence comes from Nicotiana knightiana, assembly GCA_005239525.1. Taxonomy (NCBI): domain Eukaryota; kingdom Viridiplantae; phylum Streptophyta; class Magnoliopsida; order Solanales; family Solanaceae; genus Nicotiana; species Nicotiana knightiana. The sequence continues at coordinate 160,069 of ML375769.1, forward strand.
AATGAACCAAGTGTCGCAAGGGTCAGAGACAGGGGCCAACGAGGAGCACGTGCCGCAGTTGAGATGCCTACCAGAGCATCCGTTGAGGAGTCGCCAGTAGTTCTAGTTGGGGAACAAGTACTGGAGGTACCTGATGTTTAGCTTAAAGTGTATATATTTCTATGTATATCGCCTCATATTTTACTTTTGTTTCATGAGTTTTAGATGTTAAATATGATGATTTATATTAATTTTTAAGTATTTCTTATGTTTAGGAATGATTCGGGATCAATTGGGGGCGAAACGCGCGAAATTTGAGCCAAAACGGACGAAAACGCAATAACCGGGAAATTTGGCGATTTTGAGCGTCACAGGCAGCGCCCAGCCCTACCTGTGGCACTGGAGGCAGTACACAAAAATGGGGCAGCGCCCTGGTGGGCGCCCGACGCTAGCCAAGGCGCCGGTGATGATTTTTTTGACCTATTTTGCTCGGGACACAGTTATTTCGGCCCTAAACCTACCCAACACGTATAAAAGCAAGTCTAAGATTATTTTTGAGAGGATCTAACATACTTTGAAGGGGAATTCACGTGGAGGAACACACACCACGCTTGAAGGAGGCTTCTACCTAATTTTTCTTCTCTTCTCTTCCTTAAATTTCATAGTTTATTAGTTCTAGAGTTTTTGGGTGCTACATGAACGTTGTAGTTTGATGCTTGAATTTTTCTTATTATTTTATCATATTTCTTTATTTATTCAATATTGTGCTTAATTATTTGATTGCCTGATCACCAATTGAATACTACCTATAAATCTAGGATTGAACTCGCGAGAGGGAATTCTAGATTGCATATAAGATTGGATAGAGCAAGATCTTAACCCTTCAGGGGAGCGGATTTGCGGTTGGGATAGGAATATACCTAATCGCCTTGCTTGTTTATTATACGGTAATTATTAATGCGTTCTTGTTAATCCTAATTTCATAGGAATATAGGCGTTAGGTTAGCTTGAATAGGCGAGTTTTACTTCGGGAGAAGGCTACGAGCAATATTAACCTCGTCAATCAATAAACNTGGAAAACTCAACGGGATTGTTAGCTAACCCATAGCTCTAGAATATCGGATCTCATTGAATTCGTCTCTAATTTCGCCAATTGTTTCTTTAATTTCATAGTTTACTATTCTAGATTAATTTTAGTTAAATATTCATACTTTAGTATTCGCTTGAATATATTAATTGTTTGGGTTTAACATAGTTGATAGTTAAACTCAAGTCCCTGTGGGTACGATATCTGGACTTACAATCAAATATTACTTGTCGACCACGTATACTTGCGTGTGCGTTTGGGAGCAACAGTACTTGTTGCTACCCAGGACTTCAGGAAGCCTAGGCATAGTTTTAAGTATAACTAGTACATTGCCTCAGGTAGGGTTGATTATAGTGCACCAGTTGCTTCACAGATCAGGGGAGGAGTTTAGACTCCCACGTCTCCACTCCAGAGCAGTGTGATCATGTTGGTCAGGTTCCAGTTGTCATGTCAACACGACATGTGGTTTTAGTTCAGCAGCGGAGGAAGAATACCTTGTACTCGAGAGGTACTGGAAGTACCACCCTCCTATATTTCAGTGGATGGGCGTTAGATGGTGCCCAGGTTTTCCTGGAGGAGTGTCACTATATTCTTCGTACTTCGGGTATTGTGGAGACGAGCGAGATTGCTTTTGTCACGTCTCAGGTTCAGAGTAGTGGGTTGATCAGTGGTGGCGGCATATGAGTTGGTGTAACCGGCCCGAGTTAGCTTCACTAGCATGGGTTCAGTTTTCGGAGATGTTTTGAGGGAGGTTGCACCTCAGTTCCTTCAGAATGTACAGCGCGCGGAGTTTGAGCATTTGCGTCAGGGAGCTATGTCACTATCGGAGTATGCTGTTAGATTTAGTGAGTTGGACAGATATACACCTCGTTTGGTTGCTTCAGTTAGGATATGAGTCCGTAGAGTTTTTGAGAGATTCATACATGATATTCGGTTCAGCGGGACTCGAGAGTTAGAGTAGGATGCCTCGTTTCAGCAGGTGGTGGGAATCGCTCGCCGGTTAGAGAGCATGTGGTACCGGGAGCGAGAGGACAGACAGGATCAGGGAGAGAGTTCAGGGAGGAAATGAGGCCTCGTAGATCAGAGGAATCTATTGGTCTGTATTATGGAGGCAAGGTACGACACGGTAGAAGTTTTGTGGGTCAACTACTTCAGTTTGCATTACCAACTTCGCATGGGATTTCAGGTACTCATAGGTCCCAGAGGATTCGTATTGTGTTTTTTTCTATATCCATGTCGGCAGTGAGATTGTTTTCAGTGTGGCGATGTTAGCCATAGGGTGAGAGATTGTCCCAGGATTCAGGTAGGTGTGTGGTAGCAGGGTATTCAGGTGAGTAGAGGGCGCCTAAGAGGGGGAGACCCCACCCATTGTTGTGTTTCATATAGTAAAATAGAAGTTGTTGTGCCAGATATCATCACCCATGTATGTTTAGATGTGTTTCAGAGGAGCGCCAATTGTATTTCATTATAGTTCTGTTGGTCGAAAAAAGTTCCCTTATTTGTTGTTTCATTTATGGGTGAGTTTCATGTTTTGTATCCCATTTTGTGTTTGCTCATGTTGGGAGATTCTTTGAGTGGCAGCCCCTGTCTATAGTTGTTTTATTCATTCTTGATAGTAGTGAAACTGGGAGGGAGTCCTTGTTGTTCTTCGTGATAAGCTTTATATGATTTTCCTGAGTATTTTGTTTACGAGTTGTGATTTGATACTCCTTCGAGATGTGAGTTCGGCTGGCGTTGTGATTTTATCAGCTGAAATGAATTAGTGGAGGACTTTCAATTGGTGTGATATATTTTTTGTATATGATTCAGAGTTGAGGGTGAGGTCCACGTGATATTTGTGATTTGATATATTTAGACCGGGCTGAGTACCGCGGTGGAAATTTTTATCAAGATGGAATTCTTGTGGTATGTTCATATGCTTTGCTTCTTCCTTGTTATATTGCTTTTGGCATGTCAGTATTGATAGAGAGTTGTGCCTATGGGCTTGTTTGATAGTTCCTTTATATGTTTCTACTTTCATATTCAGTCATTTCGTGACGTGTTTCTTTAGTTTAGTTTGCGGGAGGTGTGCCCGGTAGTGGTAGTTGTGGCTCGATGTTTCTGGTGCCTAATAATAAGGTCTTCGTGTTTATTGCACCATTATCAGTACTACGTGGCTTGGAAACAGAGTTCTTTCAGATGTGGGGCTAATTTCCAATGTCGAGTTGATTTCGGACAGCTATTGTGATCAAAAGTGTTATATGAGCCTATATGTGATGTACTATGTTGTGTGGTCGTGCCTTGTGGGTGTAGTCATGAGTTGATGCGGGTGATTGAGGCTAATGCCGGATATGGATTTAGAATCGGGGCTTTTGTAAATTAGTAGAGGGTGAGAAGTAGAGGTATGAGGCTTATCGGTGGTGATGTGAAGGCTATATTGCGGTTCTGATTGTTTCAGCGGGCTTATGTGGGTTGGGGTGACGTGGGATCACCCACGGCTATGTGTTGGAAGTATACCATCAGTGATTAGATGAGTTCAAGGTGAATCTTGGCATGTTCGAGGACGAACGTTTGTTTAAGAGGGGGAGATTGTGATGACCCAAAAGGTCATCCCATATATTTCTAGCTAATTCTGTGTTTCGAGTTCATGAAAACCTCCTTCTATCTCACCTCAATTTGCGTGCACAGCCCGGGCGTGTAACCGGGAAGACTTTATGTGAAAAAATGATAAAAATAATAATTTTGTATTAGAAATTTGAATAAAAGTGGCTTCAGTCAACGTTTTTGGTAAACAGACCCGAACCCGTGATTTGACGGCCCCGGAGGATCCGTAGGAAAATATGGGACTTGGGCATATGCGTGGAATAGAATTCCGAGGTCCCAAGTCCGAGAAATGAATTTTTAAAAGAAATTATTTTTTGATAATAAAAGAGGTTTTTGAAAATGAAATTATATATGAAACTTGTGGTATCGGGCCCATATTATGGTTCCGGAGCCCGGTCAGGTTCGACATAATATTTGTGCCATATCTGTGAAGTTTGGTAAGAAACGAACTTCATTAGATGTGATACGGACCGTAAATGCAAAATTTAAGGTTTAAAGAAATTTTGAGGAGTTTCATTGATTTTTGGTTTAATTCATGGTTTTAGTGTTGTTTTGTGTGTTTTAAAACCTCGAGCGAATCAGTGTTATGTTATATGACTTGTGTGTGTGGTTGGACGGGGTACGGGGGCCTCGGGTGTGTTTCGGATGGGCTTCGGGTCAATCCTCCCCTATTTTGCGTTGTTGTTCTGCTATTTGGTGTTTTCTTCTATGAGATCACATATGCACATCCGCGATCGCATATAGTAATGTTGGCCACCCCATTAATCACGATCGCATAGGCAGGTTCGCGATCGCGGAAGTCCACATCCTCCTTCTCCACATTCGCAGGTGGACCATCGCATTCGCATAGTGTTTCCACTGGGGCGTCAAATTATTCTTCTACGAGATCGCATTCCATGCTTTGCAATCGCGTAGTGTAGAAATTTGGGCAGCAGGTAACTTCTCACACGCGATCGCACTCGAGCCTTCGCGATCGGATAGAGCACTTTGGCTAGTGAAAATTGTTCCTCTTCGTGATCGCATTACGTTCTCCGCGATCACAATGCTTTAAGCCTAGACAACCTTCCTTGTCTTCTCTGTGATCGCAATCAATGATCCGCGATTGCAATTCATTAAAAATCTGGGCAGAATATAAGTTTTCAAAAATGAGGGTTAAGCCATTTTTAACATATTTTGACTTCTAGAGCTCGGTTCTTGCCGATTTTTGAAGGGTTTTTCACACAAATCGAATGGGTAAGTGTTCTTCCATTAGAATTAATTATATTTCATGAATTAATTCTTGTTTCCATCATTTAAATTGTGTTTTGGGTTGAGGAAGTTGTGGGTTTTGAAAGAAAACTTCAAAAATGAAAATCCATGATTTGAAAGACCAAATGTTATCGAAATTGGATAAATTTAGTATGGGTGAACTCATAACGGAATGGGTAATCGGAATTTCTGAAATTTGTCGATTTCCGAGGTGCGGGCCCGGGGGTCGATTTTTATAATTTTGTAAAGATTGAAACTTTCTTGTTCGAGATAGTTCCTTATACGTTTTATGTGTATTTTGAAGTTGTTTTAGTTGATTTTGAGCCGTCCGGAGGTATTTTTTTGCCCGAGAAATCTATTTTTGAGTACCGGGTTGTCGTCTTTGAGGTAAGTATCTTGCCTAACCTTGTGTGGGAGAACTACCCCTTAGGATTTAGTCTTCTTTGTTGATTGTAGTCCGAGTATGCGAGGTGACGAGTGTGTACTCGAACTTATTTGTTATTAGATTGGCCTTTTAGGATTCGTAGTTTCTTATATTACGTTTGTATGATTTTTAATTGTTACATTTGAATCCTTGGTTGTTAATTTCATCCCTTCCTGTTTAAATTAGAATTACTTATTTTTGGATTCCTTCGTTGGCTATTTGACCTTACTTGACTTAACTGAATATTCTACTTCTCTTATCATCATGCTATATTTTCTTCCTAGCTTGCCTAATTGACTATAACTAGTGTCATCTAGCCTTATAGTTGACTAATCGTAGTTGGAACACCTATTCGTTGGAGTCAAGCATGCCCGTGAGTCTTGCGTTGTTATTTATATGACTATTCCCTTAAGTGCCACTTAGTTATAATTGTTAGACATTTATGTTATTGGTATTTCCTTGATTTTGCCTATTATTGCGCCTTTGTTTAAGTGGAGTTTATTCCATGAAGTTAACTGCTTAGGTGAGATTTGTTATAGTTGTTTCCCTTGCCGGGATTGTGTGGTTTCTCTTATTATTCCTGTTGTTGATGATGTTATGTGCCTTGTTGATTCCCTTGCCGGGATGTTACGGTTTCTGTTAATGTTTATGTTGTCAATGGTATTGTTTGCATTGTGAGTCCCTTGCTGGGATGTTTATGGTTCTTATTGTTGATTTCCCTTGCCAAACTGTTGTTCTTGATGTTGTTTGGCTGAGGAAGAGTGTAAAGCACGAAGGGTGATGCAGTGTATTTATTTATTCATTTATTGTGAGGATGAGAGTGTAAAAGCACGAAGGGTGATGTCGTGCCATGTTATGATATTAAAGCACGAGGGATAATGTTGTGCCATGTTATGATATTAAAGCACGGAGGATAATTCTGTGTCATGTTATGATATTAAAGCACAAAGGATAATGTCGTGCCATGTTATTATATTAAATCATGAAGGATAATGACGTGCCATGTTATGATATTAAAGCACGAAGGATAATTTCGTGCCGTATCTATTTATTTATTGTGAGGATGAGAGTAAAAGCATGAAGGGCGATGCCGTGCACTTGTTTTGGTAAGGATGAGAGTAAAGCACGAAGGGTGATATCGTGCACTTGTTTTGGTAAGGATGAGAATAAAGCACGAAGGGTGATGTCGTGCACTTGTTTTTGTGTGGATGAGAGTTAAAGCACGAAGGGTGATGTCGTGCACTTGTCTTTGCATTCTAATCTGTTGTTCTAAATTTTGATATTCCTACTGATCTCTTACTGCACTTATTAGCAAGATTTTTTATTCCTCCTGTACTGCATGGAAATTTTTGAGTTACAGACTGAGTTCCGGTGGATAAATCTTGAGGAGATTTTGATCAAGGGATGTTATTGAAAAGTATTATTGAAAAAGCAATGGTTTTGAAATGATTATACTTGAATGACTTTTACATCGGTATATTTGAAAAGATTTAGCCTTACCTAAAATGATATTTGGAATTCATTTATTGGGAAAGCATCTTTGGGAAGTATTTGAAAGAAACTATGTTTTACGTAATTCTATCTATTAAATATACTTATATATACTTTTGGAGAAATTATGATTTTAAAGGAAACTCTTCCATACTAAAATAATTTTATTTTTAAAAGTTTTAATATGAACTGGTGTTTAAAAATATCTACCATTTATGGATTTTAATGGCTAAGGCCCGGTGTGAAAAAACCAACGTGGAGTTGAGTTATTGGTGTTCTCTATTGTCTTGTGTTTTCTTTTGATTCGTCTTGTTTTGTTGTCCATCTTTCTGTGTATTTTTGTGTTGTTTCGTGATTGATTTCTGAAATTTCCTTCCGATTTATAGTGTCGTTGTTGTAAATTATTCTGTGAAGTCTTAGATACATGTAACGTTCGGTAATTTCTATGTTCATGTTATTTATTTTGTAGACCAGTGGTATTTTGACTAGTCCTCACCACTACTCCACCGAGGTTAGTCTTAATACATACTGGGCACCAATGTGGTGTGCTCATACTACACTTCTGTGCATTTTTGTTTGGCACAGATCCAGGTTTTTGTTGTTAGTAGTTGTGCGTATGATTGCTGAGAAGACTCAAGGTAACATGTTGCTGCATTCTCAGGCTTCGGAGTCTCCTTCCTATTTAATTCAACTATACTTACTTATTTCTAGACAGTTGTATTTAGATTTGGTAGAAAGATTTCGTAGAGCTTATGACTTGTATTTACCGGGTTTTGGGGAAAAATGTAGGCTCAGTCAAGATTTCTATTATCGAGATTGTTAAAGTTCTTTTATTATTGTTATTGTGGTTAAATGTTAGGCTTACCTAGTCCCTAAGACTAGGTGCCGTCACGGTACCCAACGACGGAAAATTTGGGTTGTGACACATGTCGACCAACTTTTGGATAGATCGATTGAATGATTAGAGAGATAAAAAAAGGCATTCTCCCGATACAATTGTCTATCATCTAGAAAATTTGGTGTGGTCTAGTGCATATGTATGTAAAGATTAATTTTCATAAAAATAAAAGAGAGAAAACGTGGTCGATTTCATCGAACTACGCAAGTCTGATTCTCACTACGAGGTGAGATACATAGGCAACTTCCATCAGGTTCGGCCTCAAAAAAAGAAGCATAAAAATTATTCATGTGCATAAAATTATCTAAAAAATAAAAATAGAAAAAGTTGCTATTTTTGTCACATTTTACTGTGGTTCCTCATATCCAACCGTTTTTGCCAAGACAAACTTAAAATCTTCTTCAGAAGTGCTAAAGGACCCTTTTTGTAAAAATAGATACTCTGTCCATTCTAATTCATTTTTTTTTTACCATTTTTCTTTTATGTCCGGCCATTTAGCGGAGACAACCTAAAACCTTCCACGGAAATGGTAAAGGCTATTTTTGTAAAAATTACCATTGCTTCTATTTTTGTCTGCTTTTTATTGTGTTGCTTTTATATCAAACCGTTTTGCCGAGACAACCTTAAAATCTTCCTCGGAAGTGCTGAAGGCCATTTTTGTCAAATAGTTACTTTGTCCATCTTTGCTCACCTTTTACTATTTTTCCCATATGTCCGACCATTTTTGCCGAGACAGCTCTAAACCTTCTACGGAAGTACCGGAAGACTATTTTCATAAGAATATCCATCATGTCTATTTTTGTCCAGTCGTTTTGCCGAGATGGCCTTAAACCTTCCCCGGAAGTACTAAAGGGTTGTTTTCATAAAAATGACTATTTTATCTAGTTTTCTCCGGTCATATTTTTCGAGATAACCTTTGAACCTCTCTCTGGAGTACTTAATTGCCGTTTTTGTAAAAATAGCCATTTTATTTATTTCGTCTACTTTTTATTATTGTATCCCTGTGTTTGGCTGTTTTTTCTGAGACATCCATTAAGCCTTCCATGGAAGTATCAAAGGGTCGTTTTCGTAATAATAGTCATTTTTCCTACTTTTATCATTTCACCTTTTGTGTCTGTTAATTTCAAAAAATAATAATGCAAAATAAATTCAGTCCTAAATTGGCATTTTAAAAAATAAGAATAATCAGATAATTTAGGTAAGTCCAGACCCCCTTATTTTTTTTATCTTATTCTTAGTTTCACCATGACTTCTCCATAAAGAAGCAGTCACCAAAGGGTAAGGGATGAGATACTTCCTATGTTCTTGATCAAAGATAAGATCCCGAGTAGGATCTGTAATTGGTGGGCTAGTTTCGCTACATAGGAACAGAATCAATTATTTAAGCACCTCAAGTTCCTCACAAACCTTATAGGAATTAAGCCTAACAGAGATTTAATCGAGGCCCTAGTGAGTTTTTGGGACCCCGTGAACAACATCTTCAGGTTTAGAGATTTTGAAATGATGTCTACATTGGAAGAACTAGGTGGATTGTCTATATTGAGAGAGACCTTCGTGGGAAAAAGCATGTGGCTACGAGAAAAGCTGGTGTGGACAAATATTTGAAGAAGTTTGCCTCCGTCGAATTGTAACGGGTTGCATGAACGAAAGTTGGGTTCCCGTGGAATATTTCTATGAAAGATTTGGGGACGAGAAAGGGTTTGAGAACTTCTCGGGCACAAAATTCAACAAATTGAGTTATGACGTCTAGAGGGAGTTGAGAATCTTCGCGTTTATTATATCATTTCTGGGGATCATTGTCTTTCCAGAGCGTGGTAGGCACATCACAATTCGATTGGATGCGGTAGTCTTATTTTTGCAAAGCAGTGAGGATCATGCCATTCTTCCCATGATTCTAGGAGATATTTTCGAGCTTTGACACGCTGCCAAGAGGGTGAAAATTACTTCGAGGGAAGCGACATTCTGTTGCGGATGTGCTTCATGTAGCACCTTTATCATCATCCAATAGTAGTAAGTTTCAATGATCATTGGCTGAATTACATTGGATGTCACCCAGATAGGGCCACAAGTTGTAATCTGCCAAAGGGGGTGAAGGCTTGGCAGACACTACGTGGTTCATTGACAGCAGATAGAATCACTTGGAACTATTATTGGTTCCCTTCCGATAGGGTCATGCATATGTCAACGTATCACCCATTATTTATACTCATGGGTTTTAGAGGTTTCCGACCCTATGCACCTACACGTGTCCTGTGCCAGCTAGGGAGAGAGAGAAAAAAGGCCCCAGATTGAGGACATGTGTTCATTTCTATGGGAATTCAAGGGAGAGGAACTTCCAAGGGAGTCATATACACAAAATGTTTGGTTCTATAGTCGATTTTCTGACTTGGACGAGATGATATCTGATCTTGAAAGTGGGGATGTAAGCCTCACATACCTTGAGTGGTTTCACAATTAAGGTATCCTATAGCAAAGGCCAGAAAGATCCATACGGAATGCATTTGATTGGGGGGAGGATATCGAGGCAAGAGTTAGAGAAATCAGAAGGGAAGTGGCACAAGAGTACCAATCCCGTATTCACATTTTACAAGAAGATAATGACATTTTGAATACCGCCATTGACATACGATAGTCCAATTTCGAGGGGGAAAAGGCTCAATGGGCACAAGAGATGCGAGCACTCAAACCTCAAATTAGATAGAAAAAGTGATCACTACGGCTCAACAACAAGAAGAAAAAGAAGCCCAGTTCAAGGTTGTCCATGATCATGAGCGCAGAGGTTTTGCTCCATTATTCTCAAGGTCTGAGGATCACATAGGTGGAGTTGAGTCAAGCCAGGAGCGCCAGATCGTGGAGTTTGAAATAAAAAGATATCACTACCAAAGTACAATCAATTGGTTAGAGGGGGAGTCACTAGAAATTTGGCGCTAGAGAGATATGGACTTGGAGCGCGAGCATGATGCGCTGGATCTAGCTGAGTCCCATGGTCGGTGAAAGCAAGAGTTGCATTTGGCTCAGGAACACGTTAAGGGAAAGATCCATGAGGTAGCCACATATACCTCCCGAGCATGCAGAAGTTTCCAGGGAATGACGCCTGAGCAGTTTGCATAAGTATCATTGAACGTCGCCCGTCACATATCTGCATACTTATAGAGGATATACCGCGATGTTGGGGTTCAACCACAGGAATAAGTGGCTGGATTACAATGATGCCAGTGGATTCTACTATAGAGATCAGAGTCTTATTTACTTGGCAATCCACTTAGATTGTTCTTTTATTGTCTTTGAGTCAGTAAGAGTCTTTTGGTATTTTGAGTCTTGTTGTTTTGCTTTTTTATCTTTAAAAGTCTGTTTGAGTCAAGTCTGGTCTTGCTTAAATGTTTGTCTTTATGTAATTTTTTATTTTAGTCTTGTATAAAACAAATCAAAAAAATTGAAAATTAATGAAAATGTTTTTATTTTAGTAAAATTCGAAAATGTTGCTTTTGTATATATTTAAAAAACAGTCATGTCATTGATATACATAATGATTTGATTCATACAGCGACATGATACACAGTTACCTCCAAAAGGTTCAACCGAAATATTTTTCAAGGACTCTAAAATAAGGGATCAAAATGAGGCGAGTGAAAAGAAAAGTTGAAAAGAGAGAGAGAGAGAGAGTGGAATAAATAAGAGCGTCATTAAGCAACAACCTTATAAGACTGAATGAAACATGAAGTCTTCCAAAAGAATGTTAGAGACGGTGATAATTTTAGGAGAATATCATATTTACGTGTGATTGGTATCTGTAAAATGCTTAACCCCAACATGTTTGTTGCCTCTTATATAGCAAGCTTAGGGTGGTTGGTTTGTGGTGAAACTGGCAACGCATCATTACTTCACCAGATCTGAGGGAAATGTATCAATGGCTAACAATGATGAAATCGAGCTGGTAGGTGACGACCCCAGGGTCAGCTAGCTGAGCAAGAGTCGGAGGAAGTAAGAAGATTGAAACAACAATTGTCTGATGTGTATCAGGCTTAGGTCTTCAGTCAACCTCCGCCTCATGCTCCCTCAGAAGGAACTTCTACTGTACCCCAGCTACTCAACCACCACTCCATGCAACGAGCGATCACATTCTACCACCAGGGTATGTACCAAACTACAGCTTTCGTGCCGCTCCTGGTACCTCTAATGTGCGACCTCCAACTATACCGGTCAGGAATACCCCTCTCGTCGTGTATGGCGCGTCGGTATACACAATCCCACCACCACCTCCTGTGACAAGGCAAAACAATGAGCCACCATATCATTCTTATGATGGCCAATACAACTCTCCATATATGGTTTTCAGGGCCTCGACTTAATACAATAAGACTCCTCAGTACAAGTCACCAGTGGAAAATAAAAATCCTGCCAAGATGGGTAGCCGGATGAGATGTCCAGGAAAATGAAGAGTTATGAACTGAACATAAAGAACATGTAAGGACTAGGTGGTCACAAAAGTGTTTCATTTAGTGATCTATGCATGTACCCTCACATCCATTTGCCACTAGGGTTCAAGACCCCAAAATTTGAGAAATATAATGGACATGACGACTCTATCTCCCACTTAAAAGGTATTGGAACTAGCTGAGGGGTGCAGGAGGAAAAGAAGAGTTGATGATGGCTTATTTTTTGGGAAAGACTGGTAGGAGTAGCCTCTGAATGGTTCATTGACCAAGATATCTCCCACTTGCATTTTTGGGACGACGTGGCACAAGCCTTCGTCAAACAATTTCAACACAACAGTGATATTGTGCCGGATCACAAAATCCTTGTCTAATATGACGAAAAAGCCGACTGAAAACTTTAGGGAGTATGAAATAAAATGGAGGGAGCGACTAGAGTTAAGCCACCCACGGATAGCCACAAGTTGATCACTATTTTTCTAGAGGCTCAAGATCCTGATTACTTTCGGAACATGATGTCCGCGATGGGTAGACCTTTTGCAAAAGTGATCATGCTCAACTATGTCTTATAGAAAGACTAAACGGGCGCTGCAAATATAATCCGGGGTATTACACCCAGAGTCGATCCCACAGGGAATTTACGTATCAATCAAGTCGTCAGAATATGCAACTTTTACTTAATCAATTTTCTCAAGACTTTTGAATATCAATTGGTAATGTTTTATTATTTCTACTAACAAAATTAATAAACTAATGATTAACAAACAATATGATGTAAGCAATTATAATAAAGGTCTAAGGTTATAGTTTCCCCCGTTGGTGAACTTCCTTCTTGGATACTTCTTATAGTTTGATTAGTTGTCTCTATCAATCATGAACACTCTATCTACCATAAATCTCTCTCAAGTATTTATGATAATTTACTAGACGCACTCTCTCAAGTTACGCTAGCTAGATTGCATTACAGTTCACTTTAGATTGCACCCGAGGTATCGTTATCTCTAATCCAACCTCTAAACCCTCGGTTATGACTTTNATGTTTTATTATTTCTACTAACAAAATTAATAAACTAATGATTAACAAACAATATGATGTAAGCAATTATAATAAAGGTCTAAGGTTATAGTTTCCCCCGTTGGTGAACTTCCTTCTTGGATACTTCTTATAGTTTGATTAGTTGTCTCTATCAATCATGAACACTCTATCTACCATAAATCTCTCTCAAGTATTTATGATAATTTACTAGACGCACTCTCTCAAGTTACGCTAGCTAGATTGCATTACAGTTCACTTTAGATTGCATCCGAAGTATCGTTATTTCTTATCCAACTTCTAAACCCTCGGTTATGACTTTCGTCTATACTCTAGGAGTGGTGTTGTTCAAACAACTACATAAATATGCACTCTCTCTCAAGTAGATACATAATAAATAAGAACAGCTAATTGAGGGCCCTTCAATCAACTACAACAAGAACGTAGTTGAACAAATAGAGTTTAATCAACCAATCAAAGCTCTATTAATATCACCGTAAGTTAATCCCCCAACGGGTTCCACCGAAACCCTAGATTAAAGAAGTTAGCTACTTGTGAGCATGTGATTTTTAATCGCCATATCGTCCTATAAAAATCCCAATAAATCAATTGATTTTATGAATATTGATTGATGCTTTAGTAATTAATTGTGAATTATCTGTATTGCTTGCATATCCATAATTCATCTTTCAAAAATCATTGAAATTCTGCATTATGAAATTATTGGTTATAATTATTTAAATGATAGACAAATGACGAATATCTGACGTAATGTAGTTTTTAATAGTTAATTACTACAGAAATTAATCATCTTTTATTCGATAAAACACGGGTTGAATTAGGAATATAGAATTGGTCGTGTCATTCTTGATTAATCTGTAAATAAATAAGGATTAAGTTAATTACTACATTCCTTGGTTTAAATTAGAGTTGAATTTAACTAATTGATTTTGGTTAAATAAAGAGAGTTAAAATCAGACCTGGGCCAGAGCTGCCCAGGCCCAAATCCTTTCTCCCTAACACCAAACAACCCAGCCCAAACCCCTTAACCCGGCCTGTCCCCCATAATAACCAAACGACACCGTTTCGCCCCCATTAAACCCCAGTCGTTGGATCATTTCGATCCAACGGTTCCGAACCCCACACCCCTGAACTATATATATGTCCAAATCACACCCCACCCCCTTCATTTCACAAATCCTAACCCCCCTCCACCCGGCTCTCTCTCTCTCCTCTCTCTAAAAACCCTAGCCGCCCTAGAATTCCCCCGCCGTCCGGCCACCGGACCTCCTCCAATCAACCCCAAACCTTCACCCTATAGTCTTCTCCTTCCCCTTAACCCCATCCCACCACCAGCTTCCCTAAAAACCCACTCGAATCCCGTCAATTCCAGATCTAAGAAGCGGTCAGAACTGTAATGTTTGCTAATGGCGAATCCGGGTGACTCTGTGACTCAAACTCACATGAGTCGATGGCTTTTGACAAGAGCCGTCGATTCATGTGAGTAAAGGCCACTTTTGAGAGTCACCGTAGTCCGGCTTAACTCCGGTTAGTGGCCGGAGTTCGTCCAAACCCCTCGAACGGGTACTTCAACCTCTTTTCCATATTTGTCATCATAAAAAGCCCTAAATGCTTACTGATTCCCTATATTTTTCCTTTTTTTTATGTTTTCTGTTTTTTTTTTTTTTTTAAAATACATTTANTTTATTTAAATGATAGACAAATGATGAATATCTGACGTAATGTAGTTTTTAATAATTAATTACTACATAAATTAATCATCTTTTATTCGATAAAACACGGGTTGAATTAGGAATATAGAATTGGTCGTCTCATTCTTGATTTATCCGTAGATAAATAAGGATTAAGTTAATTACTACATTCCTTAGTTTAAATTAGAATTGAATTTAACTAATTGATTTTAGATAATTAAGAAAGGA
>ML375772.1:0-10712 GCA_005239525.1 Nicotiana knightiana
TCTATTTCATGTGTAGGTGAATTGGAGATGGAAGCCGATCTAAAAGGATGCAAATACGTCAAAAATACGCTCAAGAGTCGAAAAGGAAACACCCAGGCGTTAGCCGGGCGTTTGGCCCCTAAATCCAGGTTGACCCTGGCGTTAGTGGGGCATTTGGCCCCTAACACCAGGCCTGCCCTGGCCTTAAGGGGGCGTTTGAGCCCAAACGCCTGGGTCCCGAGGTCCGGTCAATTCCGAGTTTTGAAGAGTTTAAGTGTTTCCCGGTTGGAATAGAAGTCTTCTCCTACACGTTTAGGGTTTGTCCTAAACATATAAATAGACCCCAAAACACAACTTGAAGGAGGATTCGAAGGGAAGAAGCCATTGAAGAGAAGTCAAACATCGATTTGTACAACTTCTATTCATTACTTTGTAATTTAACTATGCAAGTTATTTTGGAGTTGATTCTTATGAACATGTTTAGCTAATTTCTTTAATCTAGGGTTTTGGTAGAACCCGTTAGGGGATGAACTTATTGTGTTATTAATATAGTTCTAATTGGTTGATTAATCTCTATTTGTTCAACTACGTTCTTGTTGTAGTTAATTGAATGGCCATCAATTAGTTGTGCCTATTTAGTATGTATCTACTTGAGAGAGAGCGCAAATATTTAGGTAGTTGTTTGAACAACATCACTCCCGGAGTATAGACGAAAGTCATAACCGAGGGTTTAGAGGTTGGATTAGAGATAACGATACCTCGGGTGCAATCTAAAGTGAACTGTAATGCAATCTAGCTAGCGTAACTTGAGAGAGTGCGTCTAGTAAATTATCATAATTACTTGAGAGAGATTTATGGTAGATAGAGTGTTCATGATTGATAGAGACAACTAATCAAGCTATATGAAGTATCCGAGAAGTAAGTTCACCGACGGGGGAAACCATAACCTTAGACCTTTATTACAATTGTTTACACCTTATTGTAGTTAATCTTTAGTTTTAATATTTTCATTCAGTTGTAGTAGTTTAAACAACACCAAGTGACAGTTTAGTATTCTAACAGCTTGCTTGATACGTTAACTCCCTGTGGGATCGACTCTGGGCATAATACCCCGGATTATATTTGCAACGCCCGCTTATTCTTTTATAAGACATAGTTGAGCGTGATCACTATCTGTATTTGTAAAAAAGAATTTCACACGTAAGCCAGCTTTGAACAACTCAGCCAGTCACGTGGACACAGGAAAACACGACAGCTGGACATAACTCTTTGAAGAGGTACGGTACAAAGAGGCACGGTTCAGTAAACCCACGAACTTATCAGCCACGGAAAATTCAACTTGATCAAAACGGGAGAGAGGCACGGTCAGAATGAATCTAGACAAAGCTACGGGAAAATTCAAGGACCCACAATTGATTACTCGAACGTTATAAGAATCTCCTATATAAGGGAGGGGAAGACAGCTTGTAAAAGCATCTGATTCTCGAATACAATCAACTTCGATCTTTTATTTCTGCAATATTGTCTATTATTAATTTTTCCCATTATCTTGATTATCAGTAACCCGTATTCGTCTTAAAAATAAGCTTTAGTCAAATGATCTAACTCTTTGGTTAAACATCGACACCCAACGACTCAGAACTAGCCAAATGTTATACAAATATATCAATTTATACTCAAAAGTATGGAATTCTCCTATTTACTTAGTTATTTCACCTTACTTTGAAAAAAATCCTAAAATACACCCCCGGGACCACATGCTCGGATTCCGAAAATTTTCGAAGGAATCAATTACCCATAACCTAAGGATAATTAATATGTGATTTTTGTATGATTTCATGGATAATTAACGGGTAATTCCCTAAATTTTCATAAAGCCCTAGGTTACTACCCAAACCCTTGATTTTCACTAATTAGATAGTTAATTTTACTAGGAATTCATGCATTAACTAACATTAGGGTAGAATTCACTTACCGTTTTAGTAGCTAGGTCGTGGAGCTCTTTCCAAAGCTTCCAATGTCTCTAATAGTGGAAGAAAATGGGGTGAAATGAAATAATTTTGTGTTTTAAAGAACTCACTGCATAATGTGGTTCCTCACCTGCGGCTCAAGGACTGCACATGCGGTCTTGCACCTGCGGAAATGGGACAAGGGGCCTGGGTTCGCACCTGCGGCTCCGCTCCTGCGGATATTATCCACACCTGCGAGAAACGGTCAGCCTCACCTGAAGCCGCACATGCGAGGCTGGGACCGCAGGAGCGATCCCGCACCTGCGATTGGGAAACCGCACCTGCGGTTACACCAGAACAAGTGCACCAGCAATTGCTTCAGCTGGTTTTTGGCCTCGTTTGGTGCCCGAGAGGCACCTGAGCCCACTCGAGCTCCCGTCCAAATATACCAACAATTCCCAAATCATAATACGGACTCGCTCGAGCCTTCGGAACACCCAAAACAACGCTAAAACTCAAAATCACACCTCAAAACCCCTAGAATCAAACTTAGGAACTTTAAGTTTCTTGAATTCACTAACGATGTGCCGAACTGACCTATACTACTCAGAATTACCCCAAATTTGGTGAGAAATTCATGAATGATATAATGGAACTATTCCCTGTCTCGGAATTCCTTTGGACATTGATAACACAAAAACACATCCCAAACCACAATATGAACTTAAGGAAACTCTTATTTCGCTATTGGGCGCCGAAACGCTTCCGGGTAACCCAAAAGCCATTCTGAACATACGCCCAAGTCCGAAATCATCATACGAAGCTACTGGAACCGTCAAACCCCGATCCCGAGGTCTTTTACTCAAAATGTTAACCGAAGTCAAACTTGGCCTTAAAGGCCAACCTTAAGGAACCAAGTGTTCCTATATCACTCTAAACACTTTTGAATCCCGAAACACCCGTCCCCACAAGTCATAAATCACAGTAAGCCGGTATCGGAAGTTTCATTTAGGGGAATGGGGTCCGACAATGCAAAACGACCGGTCGGGTCGTTAAATTCTCCACCTCTTAAACAAATGTTCATTCCCGGAAGGGTCAAGAATCAT
The DNA here is from genome assembly GCA_005239525.1 of Nicotiana knightiana. NCBI lineage: Eukaryota > Viridiplantae > Streptophyta > Magnoliopsida > Solanales > Solanaceae > Nicotiana > Nicotiana knightiana. The sequence goes on from ML375772.1 coordinate 3,035, forward strand.
ACCTGAAGTGCTGAATAAGTGTGGATATCTGCTCCGCATGTCCTCCTCGAACTCCCAGGTCGCCTCCTCGACTGGTTGGCCCCTACTGGACCTTTACGGCAGAAAATCTCTTGGATCTCAACTGGCGATCCTGCCTGTCAATAATAGCAACTGGCTCCTCCTCGTAGCCCAACCTGTCATCCAACTGAATAGTGATGAAATCAACCACGTGAGAGAAGTCGGTGTGGTACCTCCGGAGCATGGAGACATGAAAGACCGGATGAACTCCTGACAAACTGGGTGGTAAATCTAGCTCATAAGCAACCTCCCCAACTCGTTTCAACACCTCGAAGGGACCTATAAACCTCGGGCTCAGCTTGCCCTTCTTTCCGAACCTTATAATACCGTTTATCGGCGAGACTTTCAACAGGACCTTATCTCCCTCCATAAATGATACATCGCGCACCCTCTGATCCGCATAACTCTTATGTCTGGACAGTGCTGTGCGGAGCCTCTCCTGAATCAACTTCACTTTCTCTAAAGCATCTCTCACCAGGTCGGTGCGATATAACTTGGCCTCACCAGGCTCAAACCACCCGATAAGAGAACGACATCGCAGACCATACAAAGCCTCAAATGGGGCCATCTCGATGCTAGAATGATAACTATTATTGTAAGCAAACTCGGCCAAAGGCAAGAACTAGTCCCACTGACCTCCGAAGTCAATCACACATGAGCATGTCCTCCAATATTTGAACCTACGCTCCGACTGACCATCAGTCTGGGGGTGAAATGTTGTGCTGAGATCTATCTGGGTACCCATCTCACTATGCAATTCTCTCCAGAAGTGCAAGGTGAACTAAGGACCTCGATCTGATATAATGGACACTGTCACCCCGTGCAACCGGACTATCTCCCGAATGTAGATCTGAGCCAACATCTCAGAAGTATATGTAGTAGTCACTGGAATGAAATGCACCGATTTGGTCAATCTATCCACAATGACCCAAACCGCGTCAACTTTCCACAAAGTACGAGGCAACCCAACCACGAAGTCCATAGTGATGCGTTCCCACTTCCACTCAGGAATGGGCATCTGTTGAAGTACACCTCCTGGCCTCTGGTGCTTGTACTTAACCTGCTGGAAATTAAGACACCTAGCCACATACTCCACAATGTCCTTCTTCATCCGTCTCCACCAGTAATGCTGCTTCAAATCACGATACATCTTCGTAGCACCAGGATGAACAAAATACCGAGAACTGTGTGCCTCCTCTAGAATCCTCCCTCTCAGGCCATCGACATTAGGAACACATAAACAGCCCTGAAGTCTCAGAACACCATCCTCACCAACAGTAACCTCCTTGGCACCACCCTAAACCACTGCCTCCCGTAGCTCTGCCAAGTACGAATCATAAAACTGTCGAGCCTTAATCTCTCCCAATAACGAAGACTGAGAAACCACATGTGCTAAAGCTCGGCGAGGCTCTGAAAGGTATAACCTCACCAGGAGATTAGCCAGGGACTGAATGTCCAAGGCTAGAGGTCTCTCCTCTGCTGAAATATAAGCCAAGCTACCCATACTCTCCGCCTTCCTTCTCAAGGCATCTGCTACCACATTTGCCTTTCCCGGATGATAAAGAATGGTGATATCATAATCCTTAAACAACTCAAGCCACCTGCTCTGCCTCAGATTAAGATCCCTCTGCTTGAACAAGTGCTGCAAGCTATGGTGGTCTGTATAAACCTCACAGGACACCCCATACAAGTAGTGCCTCCAAATCTTAAGAGCATGAACAATTGCCGCCAAATCTAAATCGTGCACATGGTAATTCTTCTCGTGAACCTTCAGCTGGCGTGAAGTATAAGCAATAACTCTCCCTTCCTACATCAGCACACATCCCAAACCAACGCGTGAAGCGTCGAATACACTGTATACATCCCAAAACTATAAGGCAGTACCATAATTGGTGTTGAGATCAATGTTGTCTTGGGCTTCTGAAAGCTCGCCTCACACTCGTCGGACAATATGAACGGGGAATTCTTTCTAGTCAGTCTAGTCAATTGGAGCTACAATAGAAGATAACCCCTCCACAAATCGGCGATAATATCATGCTAGGCCTAAAAAGCTCCTGATCTCTGTAGCTGAAGTAGGACGCGGCCAACTCTGAACTGCCTCAATCTTCTGAGGATCAACCTTGATACCCTCTCCGGATACCACATGCCATAAGAATGCCACGGAATCCAACCAGAACTCACACTCGGAGAACTTAGCATATAGCTTCTGTTCTCGCAAAGTCTGGAGCACAACCCTCAAATGCTGCTCGTGCTCCCCCAGGCTATGTGAGTAAATCAAAATGTCATCAATGAAGACAATGACAAAGGAGTCAATATACGGCCTGAACACCCTGTTCATCAAGTCCATAAATGTTGTTGGGGCATTAGTCAAGCCAAAGGACATCACCAGGAACTCATAATGGCCATATCTCATACGAAAAGTAGTCTTCGGAACGTTTGAGGCCCGAATCTTCAACTGGTGATATCCCAATCTCAAATCAATCTTAGAAAACACCCGAGCACCCTGCAACTGGTCAAACAAATCACCGATGCGCGGCAAAGGATACTTGTTCTTAATGGTGACCTTGTTCAACTGGCGATAATCAATACACATCCTCATGGACCCATCATTCTTCTTCACGAATAGAACTGGAGCACCCCACGGCGATATACTCGGTCTGATGAACCCCGTAGCCAACAACTCCTCAAGCTGCTCCTTCAACTCCTTAATCTCTTTCGGAGCCATACGGTACTGAGGAATAGATATAGGCTGGGTGCCTGGAGCTAAATCAATGCAGAAATCAATATCACGATCCGGAGGCATGCTTCGAAGGTCTGAAGGAAACACATCATCAAACTCTCGAACAACTGGCACTGAATCAATCGTCGGAGACTCGGCGGTGGTGTCCCGTACATAAGCAAGATACACCAGACAACCCTTCTCGACCATGTGTCGAGCCTTCAGGAATGAAATAACCTGGTTGGCTGCACTAACTGAGCAACCTCTCCACTCCAACCTAGGCGACTCGGGCATGGCTAAAGTAACGATCTTGGCATGGAAATCTAGCAAGGCATGGTAAGGAGATAGCAAATCCATGCCCAGAATAACCTTAAAATCAACCATGTCGAGCAATAGAAGGTCCGCTCGGGTCTCGAACTCACAGAAGGTGACCACACAAGACCGATAGATCTGGGCTACCACCATAGAATCGCCCACATGAGTGGACACATATATAGGAGAACCCAAGGACTCACGAGGAACATCCAGAAAATGAGCAAATAATGCTGAAACAGATGAATAGGTGGATCCCAGATAAAATAACATTGATGCCTCTCTACCACATACTGAAATAATACCTATAATCACGGCATCTGAGGCCACTGCATATGATCTGGCCGGAATAGCATAGAATCTAGCTGGAGCACCGGAAGACTGAGCCCCGCCAGAATGAATAGGGGCTGGCTGACCTCCCCCTGACTCGCCTCCACCTCTAGGACGACCCCTGCCGACCTGTACTCCACCTCTAGGTGGCCAAACGGCTGGTGCTGGACCCATAGGCTAATAACCTTGCTGCACTGCTTTGCCCCGAAACCTGGGACAATGCCTCTTCATATGACCTGGATCCCCACACTCATAACAACCTCCAGGTATCATAGCCTATTGCCCCGAAGAGAAACCCAGAATGTCCGGAGAGCGATGTGTACTCTCTGACATAGCACTGAAGTAGGGACTGGGGGAACTCGGATGACTGGAATAACCACTAGGTGAACTCTAAATTGCTGGAGGGCGGTAGGAACTCTCTGGCATGGCACTAAAATGAGGCCTCGATGGAATACCTCGGGAAGGTGGTGTGGGTGCTGAATATGGAGGCTTGATGGGTTGACCTCTACCAAACTGAACTCTGCCCCTAACTGGGGCACCTCTGAAATCTCCGGAAAATCTGGCTCTCTTGTCCTGCTGACCTTGCTCTCTGCCCCTCGATCGATAGCCCTCAATCCGACGAGCTATCTCGACCACCAGCTGATAGGGAGTCCCCATCTCCACCTCTCGGGCCATGTTGGCCCTAATACTTGAGTGCAGCCCCGCTACAAATCTCCACACTCTCTCGGTATCAGTAGGTAATATCATGAGTGTGTGGTGAGACAACTATGAAAATCTAGTCTCATAATCTGTCACTGACATATGTCCCTGCTCCAGCTGCTCAAACTGATACCGCAGCTCTTCTCTCTCAGAGGGTGGGATATACCTGTCTAGAAACATCTAGGTGAACAGCTCCCAAGTGATAGGAGGATAATGTGCTGGCCTGCTGAGAATATAGGACTGCCACCATCTGCGAGCTCTGCCCTCTAACTAGAAGGTAGTGAAGTCCACTCCATGGGACTCTAATACCCTCATATTGTACAACTTGTACCTGTACATGTACCTGTCAACAAAATAATGGGCATCCTCGCCTCGCTCACCCCCGAAGACTGGAGGGTGCAATCGAGTCCATCTATCTAATAACTTCTACGGATTACCATCCGCAGCTAGTCTGGGCTCAGGTGCTGCTGCTACAGGCTGGACCCCACCCACGAGCAGTGTACTCGGGGTATGATGTAATGCTGCTGCCTGACCTGCAGCCTAAGCGGTAGGAGTCTGGGCCCCCCTCCCGCCTGGGATGTGGAAGGATCTACTAAAAATAAACCAGCCTGGGACATAGTCTCCATAAACCGCATTATACGGCCCATGATCTCCTGGATGCCTGGCGCCGTCATAAAGTCCACTAGAGCAGGATCTGCTGGGGGAACCTCACTCTGATCCTCTATAGTAGGATCCTCTAGTGGTGGTGCAACTGGGATAGATCTGGGATGCTCTCGTCCCCTACCTCGAGTCGGTGCCCTCCCCCAGCCTCTACCACGGCCTCGAACAACGAGGATAGCGGCCCCTCCCAGGTCTGGAACATCGGGTGCACGCTTCCTCACCATCTGTGAGAGAATGGAAAAATGAGATTTAGTAAACCATCGACTGCACGATAGAATAAAAATAAGGAGAAGTTTCTAACACCCTATAGCCTCCTGAATATAAGTACAGACGTCTCTGTACCGATCCGCAAGACTATACTGGGTTTGCTTATGACTCGTGAGACCTACGTGAACCTAGAGCTCTGATACCATGTTGTCACGACCCAAAATCCTAACTCAGGTCGTGATGGCGCCCAACACCGGATTCAGGCAAGCCAACACCCGAATAACTAAGGATTTTTACATATTTGATTAAACATCCCAACACGTGCAAAGTGTTAAAGTTCAAAACATTTAATTGAAAAAGGTAATTAGCTGATTTAACCAAAAACAGTCATAAGGAGGCATGAGCCAATATATATACAAACCCGTAAATCATAATAACTACCACGTGTGTACTAGGAACTAGTGTCACAAATCCTACAGGCATACTAACAAAATATACAAAAAATATAATATAACCGTCCCACTATCTGGAAGAAATAGACGAGAAAAACAAAAGAAACCCCATAATGCTGCCGAGTATCGTCAGGAGAAGCAGCTCACCGTGAATTCAGGTCCAGTCTATACTCAGAATCGAGCTCCAGTCTGATAACCAGATGCACCAGCCTCAGAACATGTACAATTAAGTACAGAAGCATAGCATGAGTACGTACACAAATATGTACCCAGTGAGTATCCCGCCTAACATCGAAGAAGTAGTGACAAGAGGTCGACTTGACACTCACTAAGCTCCAACAAAAATAATTAAACAAGATATAATATCAGTAATAGGCATACGAGAATGATGAAAACAGTAAACATTAAAGATAACTGTAATTCAAATAAATACTGGAAGTAAATAAACAATTATTACTTCATTTTCCTTTTTAAAATATCTGCCCACTCGATATCCATGAAAGTCATTAACAATTTAGCATGCGCATACAGGATAAGGACAACTGGCCTGATCCATCATAATAATCATATATGTGCACTGTCGAGGGTCGAACGGCCCAAACCATAATATATCTTTCAATCTCGCCTTGGCGTACGGCCCGCTCCCATGAGAGTGGGGGAAATAACACTCCGCTCGTGGAATGTAAATTACGAAGCGGTCACATGCACACACAATCCACACAATATTCTTCATAAATTACTTTTCTGTGAAAAATTCCTTTAAAATTCTCAAATTCCGTGATCTCAGGGAAACAAGCCACATATAACATTAATTCATCAATAATATAGTTCATTTCAAGGAAAAACACAAGGCATGGTGTAGGCCTAACTACCCGGACATAACAATAATAGCCGTTACGTACGAACTCTCGTCACTTTGTGCGTACGTAGCCCCACAAACATTAGCACATAGTCATTTAAATCACCTAGGGGGACAGTTCCCTCTTACAAGGTTAGAAAGGACACTCACCTCGTGTCGAACCTACTCTCCAGGTCAAGAACGTGCCCGAAACTTCAAACTCGACACTCAAGGACTCAAAACTAGCCAAATGTTATACAAATATATCAATTTATACTCAAAAGTATGGAATTCTCCCATTTACTTAGTTATTTCACCTTACTTTGAAAAAATCCTAAAATACACCCCCGAGCCCACATGCTCGGATTCAGAAAATTTTCGAAGGAATCAATTACCCATAACCTAAGGATCATTAATATGTGATTTTTGTATGATTTCATGGCTAATTAACGGGTAATTCCCTAAATTTTCATAAAGCCCTAGGTTACTACCCAAACCCTTGGTTTTCACTAATTAGGTAGTTAATTTGATTAGGAATTCATGCATTAACTAACATTAGGATAGAATTCACTTACCTTTTTAGTAGCTAGGTCGTGGAGCTCTTTCCCAAGCTTCCAAGGTCTCTAATGATGGAAGAAAATAGGGTGAAATGAAATAATCCCGTGTTTTAAAAAACTCACTGCCTACTGTGGTTCCGCACCTTCGGCTCAAGGACCGCACCTGCGAGTAAATGCTCGCACTTGCGGAAATGGGACAAGGGGCCTGGGCTCGCACCTGCAGAGAGGAGCTCGCACCTGCGGCTCCGCTCCTGCGGATATTATCCGCACCTGCGAGAAATGGGTAGCCTCACCTGAAGCCGCACCTGCGAGGCAGGGACCGCAGGAGCGATCCCACACCTGCGATTGGGCAACCGCACCTGCGGTAAACCATAACAGGTGCACCAGCAATTGCTTCAGCTGGTTTTTGGCCTCGTTTTGTGCCCGAGAGGCACCTGGGGCCACTCGAGCCCCCGTCCAAACATATCAACAATTCCCAAATCATAATACGGACTTGCTCAAGCCTTCAGAACACTCAAAATAACGCTAGAACTCAAAATCACACCTCAAAACCCCTAGAATCAAACTTAGGAACTTTAAGTTTCTTGAATTCGCTAACGATGTGCCGAACTGACCTATACTACTCGGAATGACCCTAAATTTTGTGAGCAAGTCATGAATGACATAACGGAACTATTCCCGATCTCGGAATTCTGTTTGGACCTCGATAACTGATCACGCTCAACTATGTCTTCTATAAAGACTAAACGGGCGTTGCAAATATAAATCTGGGGTATTAAGCCCAAAGTCGATCCCACGAGGAATTGAACGTATCAATTGAGTTTATTAAATACTAAACTGGTGTTTA